>JAQGDQ010000240.1:0-70000 GCA_030141605.1 Tubiluchus corallicola
GTATCGACTTTTCTGTACAAAAGGGGGGTAATTAACCCCCAATATGAAGACTAAGTATTGAAAAAGTAAAAAATTCTTTTTTTAGTACATTTATTAGTTGATTTAATCTCTTTATTTTCTTCACCCGTGCTTTCCTGTTCCTAGTGTTTTTTTTTTATGTTCTGTCTCTCTCTCCCTCTTTTCCCTCTTTTGATGTTGATTGAAGGTTATAATAATAGTTAAGTGATTTACTGATTATGTTTCTCATGGTTGCTGTGGTTATTATTTTCCATGTATAATTGAGACTGAGAGACTTCTGGGACAAATCTATTAATATTATTACTGATGTACTGAGATCCTATCTTGGTTGTTAGCGTTGCTCATTTCTAAGGTTTAAAGTTACATTTTAGATTAAAGCTTGTCGAAAATGTAGGTTACTATGTGCTGTTTTCTCATAAGTTAGCTGGAGGTCTTTTTTGTTGGTTTTGTGCAAAAAAACAAAACATGAAATGTGAAACAAACATGCAAAATCCTTTTTGTAACATCTGCACTGAAATTGCAGTCTGTGCATCATTCATGCACTTGGTTTTTATTTGCTGAAAATGTTAACTGTTTAAATGATAATTGAATTCATTCTGAAATTTGATTAAATTACTGACAGTTTAGTTGTGAATTTAAACTGCTTTGTAATTTTTTGAAGAAGATTCTTCCATTTACATAATTATAGTTGTCATCTAAATGGCAATTTATTACTGCTTCACTTAGTTATGCAAGTCATGATTCCGGAATTAAAAAAGAGGAAGAATTTAGAGAATATTAATAATAGTAATAGTAATGATAGCAATAATAATAATAATAATAATAATAATAATAATAATAATAATAATAATAATAATAATAATAATAATAATAATAATAATAATAATAATAATAATAGTAATAGTAATAGTAATAGTAATAGTAATAGTAATAGTAATAGTAATAGTAATAGTAATGATAGCACTTGTGGTAGTGGTAGTCGTAGTTGTAGTCGTAATAATAATAATAATAATTTTGATTAAATTTGATTTAATAAAATTCACTTTTATGGTTTTAAAAAAGAACCACTATTGTTTTATATTGTAGGGAAGAGCAAAAGGACAAACATCACGTCGATTACCGTCTCGTAGCAGGTCGAGGCAACTTCCGAAATCAACTAGTATGCCCGAAGATGTTTCAGATGGAGCAGCTGCTGCGGATCGTGATTTGTCGAAATTGTTGAACTCTGTGGAAGCATCGTCATCACGGCGACCTCATTCCGATATATTTGATTCTGTTGTCAAGGAAGATTTCCCTCGTGATGTAGTGACTCCAGCAAATGCAGCTGTGCTTCCACAGAAATCAAAAACAGATGCCGATAACAGTGTTAGTTCTGAATACGATAAACATAAGTTAAAAACAAGTGATGATCATGATCCATTAACCGATTCTGTTTCGGCAAACACAGGTTCCAATAATAAAGATTTATTTTCTTCTGTGTCCAAAACAGAACCACCAAGTTCATCATCGGCAGATACAGGAAAAAACACTTTCACAAAAACTACCAAACCTATTAGCTCCGTGGTGGACATTTTCAATGATGATGTGGACGACGATGATGACGACGACGATATATTTAGTTCTGTAAAATCTAGTTCAACAAAATCAAAAGTTAATTCGGTGTCAACACCAGAATCAAAAACAGTTCCTGTTGCTAAGCAATTAAACATTCCTACTCGGCCTTCTGTGGTATCTAAACAATTAAATAGCTCTAAAGAGTCTACTAAACCTAAAGAATTGTCATCTTCCTTAGCAACTTCCACCGAACCTAAACAGGCAGTGGTTTCTAAGCCAGATACTAGTGTAAACACCAAAAAGGTAAAATTTATAATAAAGTAATACAGCTAATTGGCTGAAATTTGAAGAAGCTGTAGACTGTGCAAAAATTGTAGAAACTAGTTAGTACTAGCTGGCAAATCATTCTGTGTGTGGTTTAAGTTACACTTGTTCTGTTGAAACTTACTGATTTTATGTTTGTCTGATACATTAAGCTCTGTTACTGTTGTACATAATTGGTCTGTTATTTGCATCCATTTTGCTATTGTTTTCCTGTTCCAAAAAGCTTATATTGTGTGCAAGAATGTGGTTGTATAATTACATTATACATGAAAATGATACAACAGATTGTAGGTGGTATTGTTACAACGAAAGTTGCTAAATGCTTTGTTTGCAGTGCTAGGTGAAATGTACAGTGAATCATCCAAACCAACCTACGTGAACACTATGTAGGTTGTAGCAAGTAGAAAAGCAGAAAAATTTAGTTGGAAGTTAAATAAGTAGCCATAGCAGCTATAATTTGGGTAGCTGTGCTAACATGTTGGCTGACCAGAGGTTGTAACTGAATCTTTTTGATTGCCTATTTTAGGACATGGTAGCTAACCTAAGAGACAAAAAAGTAGATGATATATTTAATGATGACACTGACATATTTGACAACATTCCAAGTGTTGTGAAATCTACTTCCACAACAAAAAATAAATCCACCAGAGTTGCTGGCTCTATTTTCAATGATGAATTTGGTAAGTTTTGTTGAAATCTCAAAAAATGTTCATGGAAACATCTTACTATAAATAGTAATACTTATAATAGTGGTTTGTGCCAAACTAGATAGTTGTTAAATTCTCAAGGTGAAACCACGAAGTTATGTATTAAGAAAAAATTTGCATGAGAAAAGACTTTCTCATATCAGGCAGCTTCTAGGAAATTATACCTATACTTTGCTGTGGAATGTGGATTGAAAAGCAGTGAATTATTACACATTTATCACTTGTAATATGTAATTGATAGTTTTAAAAAGTATAATTCTGAAAGAAAGATGATATTAAGTGATGGACACTAAGAACTATTTTATTGCATTATGTTGTAGAGGAGAGCATGTTTTAATTTTTGTCTGTTTTTGTGTGAGCTTGACTATAAGCTTAGCTCTGCAAGCTACTGTTGCGATTTCTTTTGATTTTGGCATTTATTGTCAAGTTTACTGAACAAACCTAGTCCCTGCCATGTATCATAATGTACAGAGAAAACCTGCTATTTGAAAATTAACAGACACTGAAAAATTGCAATTTTTGTTACTGTAGATGCTATATTTTTTTTGCTGCAGACGATATATTTGCTGATTTGCCAACGCCGCCGTCAAAGCCATCGCCATCAGAAACGAAGGAAAATTCAACAGACCCAGCTAAATCTCGTAAATCCAGCAAGAAACTACCTTCCATCTTTGACAACGACTATCCAGATATTTTTGATGATCCACTAAACGCAATGTCGAAATAATTATTTTCTTGCTCTTTTCGTTTTTTCACTCATTAATCGAGCTTTCAGAAGTGGTGGGTGTTAGATGCAAAGCCTCATCTTGTCAGGAGAAATGCACATTAAATTATCATTTTCCGAGCTTTTAAGCGCAGTCCATTAGAAAACTGGCCAGAAAATTGATACTAGCAATACCAAGAAACTGTTTCAAGTGCACATTGCATTTATTAATACGACTCGATGGAAATGTTGGATGAATAGTTAGCTAACTCAATCAAATACAATGTTGAATGTTTTACAATATCGGTAACAATTTTAAGTAGAAAAGAATTTTATCTTTTGGTTTTACTATGCAGGCATGCTGCGGATAACTAACAACGTTCATTATGTTACTAATAGTAACCATCACAAACAAGCTGAACTTTTGCAAGTCGTCCTAAAGGACAAATTTTTTGGACATCTGTTTATAAATATTTCTCAAAATCTTTTTCAATTCTTTCAACATGTGCCTGCATCGTATTCACCAAAGCTTATGAAGAAGAAATTTTAATGAATTACTCTGAATCATATCGATAAAACACAGATTATAGATGGCTACATTGAAGAATTAATCTTGCTTTCATTTTAAAAATAAAGCACATATTTTGCAACCCATTGTGGGTTGCTTCTTCAGTGTTAAGGCAAGAAATATGGGAAATCTTGAAATACAAAAACCATACAGAATAACCCAAACAGAATATCGAAGCACTTTTCTATATTCTGTTGGGGTTTTCTGTATAATTTTATTGATATTTTCAATTATGGATCCCAAATTTATTAGAACACTCTGAATTATTGAAGGTAATATGAAAGCAGCAAGATTTTTGGCTTTGGTAGCTGACTTAAAATAACTGTATTGATAAAAGCATGATTAGGTGTTAGCCAGTCTTAAGATCAAATCTTGATCTAATTTTTATTTCTTTTCTGTTTTACAGTAGTAGTTCCATCTCACTTTGACTTACTACACAAAATAATATAACTAGAGCCTGGTCGTCGTATTAATTTCTATTGTCACAGTAAAATGCATATGCAATGTAGGTGAAGAATATGAAGCCTTTGAAAGATAATTTTAGTTTATAATATATCTGTATGTATCTGACTTTGTTGCCTGATAAATTAACATATTAAGAGCTTGCATGCTACATACAAATACATAATTGTCCATTTATATTAAGTACATTCTATCTGGAACATTGGGAGGTGTTTTGGAAAGAACAGTGCATTGTTGAAATTATATTTGTAGGGTATTAGAAGAAGCACAGTTCAAGCAAAGTTTAGTTTTAGCAGACACTATTTGTAATACTTTCATTGAAGTGAGTGTGACCAAGTGTGTACTGAAACGTACCATTTTACTTACATATTTTGGAAATTTATCTAAATTGGGCAATTCCTTGTTTGCAAGCCTTACTGTCTTATGTAGTAATGTAAAATGTAAGGAATTGTTTAGACTGGCAAAGTATTACTTAAGTGTAACTCACTTTTGTACTTTACTAAAGTATTATTATGTACTATATTTTCTGGTCTTGTTGTTTATGTATAGAAATGTCTTTGTTGTATCAGTGTTAGATGTTAAGTTTTTGCATTATGCAATTATTCTTTGAACTGTATATTAGTGTTTATGTCTAGATCACCATTTAAAATTGTGGTCACGGTTTGACACAGCTAAACTCAAATCACTACATGTAATATAACTCAAATCACTACATGTAATATAACTTAACTACAAATTAATGTAATTGCAGACTAGTCTGAATTCTGCTTAGGTACTGACATCAGTGACATGTGATTAAATATTTGTATTATATGGCGCCAGCTATACTATTATAATTAAGCAAAATTTAATACATTTAACAAAAATGAAATTGTAAGATACAGTCTGCTTTAGTGGTCTGTTTCCGAGCACTGCTACTATTGATTTTTTTATCGGGTCAGTATGCTGTACTTGCTGATTTTCTATTATGGAATAGAATCAGCATGCACATATGTTTTCATTGTACCTGAAATCATGAACAAATAAATTTGTTTTTTTATAACGATTCATTGATGTTTTATTTCGAAGTTATTCTTGTGCACAACACCTTGTCTTTTTTTCAACATGAGATACTGCTGTTTTTTACAGGTGTGAATTTACAAATTTTCTATATCAAAAATTTTGAAATTCTTGTACAGATACATGCAGCATTCGTCTGTCCATTTATTTAGTTTTTTTCTTTCATTCTTACAACAAATATTTGCGAATCAAAGATTATTTTTAGTTGCTAAGAATCTGCACATGAATACAATTAAACCAGCTTTGGCTGCAAGCATTAGTCCGTAACCTGCACAGCTGCTTTTTTCATTTGATGGCACTAGCTGATGGATTTGGTTATAAATTTAACTGCTACTGGAATAGTACATCCAGTTACATAAATTGTGGAAAAGTAGTGCAAACAATATGCGAATGGTGCACATTGATTAATAATTATGTGTATTGTAGGATTGCTAGTGTGTTTTTATAAACTCTAGGGCTGTTGTTCCTGTATTGTTACACAGTTGAGGAACAACTAATCACTCGAGCGGGTGTGCAGAAAAAGTGAATACAATGGTATATTCCAAGTTCTTATCACGTACATAAGGTGCCAAATTTGATAATTTTACTTTTGAACCTGTGTTTATAAAATAATTTTAACTAGATCGAGACCTTTCATCTGATGCATAGATCGCCGCAAATGGCGCCGTCATTGGAGCTGTAGCCTCGAATCTTATATAAATATATATTAAGTCCATTCCACCGAAATTAATATATACCATGATATTTTATCACATGCAATTTAATTCTTTCTAATAGCCACGTTTCTCATAAATACCGAGACACTTATTGTGCCCTAATAGGTGATTATATACTGCAGTAATTACTCTGCTTGTTAATATTCATAGAGTCGGCTGGCGATTTCGGCAACTGTCCTAGATGTCTAAATACGAGGTTTAGCTGTGGGTTGAAATCTGTGCAGATTGAAAGTCTGTGGAAACATCGGAGGAGTTTCTACCTCTTCCTTGTGCCATTCATGAGTTTTCCAGTTGTTATGAAGGGGCTCGTGGTAAGGTGGAGGAGGGTGGTGTCTATACGAGTGATGCGGGGGTTCTTCATATATGGGGATCGGCACACAACCACATACTCCCGGTGGACCTGAAAATTGTATAATATTCGGTTATATTTCCTTTAAATGCAACAATAATTCTAAACTGATTGCATGTTTAAGCACGTCCTTAGTTTTCCACCACAACAGAGTCTCAGCAGTGCATGCAGTGTTGTCGTCGATTCTGCGTTGCGTCTTTATGGTGCAGACGCTCTTACGAGTCTGTCTACCCGTGAGAGTATGCACGCACGCATTTATGCACTTGCACCGAAATGGGGAAAGATTAAAGGTCTGCTGACAAGCGCTGCAAACTCGCAATTTATAGGCAAAAAATTGAAGATAAACTTATAGGTAAGGTGTCAGCGAATTAATCACAGTTGTCTTCGCATTATTTTGTAAATCAAATTTTTTGGCAATTAAAGTTATTAGAAACGAAGATCACGTACCTGTTGGTCCTATTGGACCTAGTGGTCCAGTGAGTCCTGTTGGACCAGTCGGTCCAGGAACGCCCATATTTCCCTGTGGCCCAGTTGGTCCAGATGGACCTGTTGGACCCGCAGGTCCGGATGCTCCCGGCACACCAGGAGAGCCTGGAGGACCGGCGCAGCAGCCACACCCGCCATGTTTGTTGTTACAACCACCCCTGTGTTCTTTGATGTAGTAAAGAAAGACTGAAAAAATACCTTCCAAATACATTTTACCTTCCAAAACCAGCAGTTCTAAAAAGAACTATTAGACGTAACTATATTCTTCAAATTCGCTTAGTTCTATCAAGATTTTAATTCGTCTAGAATCTAGATTATTAAGTGAGATTTTGCGTAATTTGCATTGGTGCTGGAAGCGAACAGTCCATTATCAGTTGATAGCCTACTAATTACATAACTGTGTTTAAAGGGAAAACATATAGCAGATCGTAAAACAGAAAACTATTCATCGAGATTTGTCAAACAATTAAGCGCTGGATAGCAACTTTTTACAAGATTGTAGTCTAAAATTAGATAGAATGTAATGACAAACTTACTGCAGTTCAAATAAATGGTTTACTAGTACATAACTATTAATAATAATGATAACTTTCGTCATGTTAGTATATTTCGTATCTTTTTAATCTGTGTTACCGTACCTGTTCTTTTGTTACAGTGACAGTCAGTCTTTATAATCGTCATCGTCTTCACCAGCACTGTTATCACTACTATCTTTATAACCATCATCATCATTATCGTCCTCATCATCACTATCATCATCGTCATCGCTGGTCATTGTCAGTAAGTAATGGCAATTAATTTAAGAATAGGATGTACTAATATCTCTGATTTTGTCTTAACAGATGACTCTAAAAACCGTAATTATAGTGCTGCCACTGTCATCTTTGTGACAGCTATAGTACAAGTTAAAAAGGCACGCATTTTAAAGCATATACTTACAGCTGAAGAATTGAGCGAACGTGAGTCCATCATCATCTTCGACTATAAGATCAGTAATGCACATTTCAACCGCTGTGAAATTGATAGCGCTGTGGTTGTAATCGTATTCTTTCCACAGTGGATATAGGCAAAGTTCTACTGATTGAAACAATTCCCATGCATCTTGGCCAGTCACTACAAGCGCCAGATGACAGCAAGAACACGCCAACAAGACGGTAACAAAGAAATTTGCCATTTCACCGTAGTCGACAATCCAAAATTTACGGAAACGTTATTTCTTAAACAAACCGTGCATTGATCAAGAATGACACTACCACATATTACTGTCAAAATGTAAAAATAGCTTACATACGCTATTACTTTTTAGGTGAATGTTATTCACTAGAAAAAAATCGCTTTGAGAGTCTTGTTTCCGGACAGTAGGCTAGCGCACGCAAGTTCGCTTATATGAATCTACCTGTTACCTTTAATTTTTTAGGAATACCTATGTGTCATCACTCCTCTGTCTTACTATACACTCTACAGAAACACCAGAATACGGCGTGGTAAGAATCTTACTATATCAGCTCAAAAACATCGTATATATACATATATATCCATATGCATATTTTGCTTGATTGCTTATAGCTCGCTTTAGTTGGCTAGTCTTTCATATTTTATTAATTGGAGAAAGTGAAGCATGCGATTTTTCCATGAACACACAAGCCAGTTATGTTTCTGCAGAGCGTAACGCATCAGTGTTCAAGATTTTGAAACTTAAAATAAGTTAGCAAATACTGCTCAAACACATAAATGTTTTCATGCCGTCTAAAGATCAATTAAATGATGAAGTTATGTTGGATTACCATTGAAAATTGTGCAGGCAACGTTTCACTACACCTCACTTTTTCTCTCACCCCACTTTTGTGGTATCACTCTGCTCCGCTTCGAGTCATTCTTCTTGCGCTTTAGTCCCCGTTTTCTTCTACTTTTGCCACTTTCTGTTGGCGAGATTTTGTTGCCGTTGTTTTTTTGCACTCTTATAAATATGTTATAAAAATGTTATCTTACTTAATTTAGATTTGCCTGCTAATCCTTTAATGCGGTACTGTCAGACTTGTTAAAACAATTTTATCACGTATCATCTAATAATTGTTTACTGAGGTTATTCATGACACAGGTTGTTTTATATAAAATTTAAAGTGTCTGACAATTTGGGCCAGGTAGATATTTTATAGTGTGATAACTCTGCTTTGTCTTAAGTTCTTTGACGAAAGAATTTCGATCTTTCGCATGTAGACAGATGCAGTGACAACATTAAAATAACACTGATATTATTACATGTATTTATGCAAATAATTCGTGCAGATCAGAGAGCGAGTTAAGCCCTTTCAGCTTATCTACCTCTGTTCACCACCCAGCTTATTAAAATGTCGACTTTTATTGTACTGGTAATTTTCGTAAACGTTAAATTTTTCCTTCTGCGGAGAGAGCCTGAGGCAAAGCAGAGACAAATATGAAATGTGGCAAAACGGTACCGCGACAGAACTTAAGTAGCTTATAAACACTTAGTGGTGTACAGATTTTGGTGGGATACACGGTGACTTTAGGGTTAGTTCAAAGATCAAGTTTTATCCGCCAGCAACGCGGATGTGACATACGCTGACGTTTTTTATTAGGGCTCTATCTTCTTATAGTATAGTATGGTATGGTATGGTATGGTATGGTATGGTATGGTATGGTATGGTATGGTATGGTATGGTATGGTATGGTATGGTATGGTATGGTATGGTATGGTATGGTATGGTATGGTATGGTATGGTGTAGTGTAGTGTAGTGTAGTGTAGTGTAGTGTAGTGTAGTGTAGTGTAGTGTAGTGTAGTGTAGTGTAGTGTAGTGTAGTGTAGTGTAGTGTAGTGTAGTGTAGTGTAGTGTAGTGTAGTGTAGTGTAGTGTAGTATAGTATAGTATAGTATAGTATAGTATAGTATAGTATAGTATAGTATAGTATAGTATAGTATAGTATAGTATAGAATAGAATAGTATAGTATAGTATAGTATAGCATAGTATAGGATATCATAGTATAGCATAGCACACTATAGTATGATATGATATGGCATGGTAGGTATAGTACGGCACGGTATGGCACGGAACAGCATGGCATAGCATGGCATAGTATATCCTATCGCGGTTGCATTGAAATTGCATCGACATCGAAAAAGGCTTGTCACCATTAATTCGAAAAAGACGAAGTTTGCATCTTTTTCTCGATATTGTAACACTACGTTACCTACATAAAATTATGGTGCACAAAGCTGTTTGTCTCTCTTTTCTTCCGATTAGTTCTTTCGTAGCTTGCTTAACCGCTTATCGTGAGTTTCCATTGGTCTGTTTGGGAAGATCTGCATAAAAAGTAGCAGCAGCAGCAGTAGCAACAAATGTAACAAGAGCAACCAATATCAATGTTGCTCCGGCTGTCATTTCATAACCTAACCTAACATAACATAATATCACATAACATAACATAACATAACATAACATAACATAACATAACATAACATAACATAACATAACATAACATAACATAACATAACATAACATAACATAACATAACATAACATAACATAACATAACATAACATAACATAACATAACATAACATAACATAACATAACATAACATAACATAACATAACATAACATAACATAACATAACATAACATAACATAACATAACATAACATAACATAACATAACATAACATAACATAACATAACATAACATAACATAACATAACATAACATAACATAACATAACATAACATAACACTAACGTAACGTAACGTAACGTAACGTAACGCAACGCAACGCAACGCAACATAACATAACATAACATAACATGTCACACAATACATAAAGTTCCCACCACTACCAGCAGTATACAACGCCATTATTAAAATCACACCGACTGACATTAACATCAGTATCAACAGCAGCAGCAGCAGTAGCAGTAGCCGCGGTAGTGACAGCGAAAGCAACAACAGCAGCTGCAACGATAAGTCCAAGAACAACAACGGTAACGAGACTAACAACGATCATGCCAGGGAAACAATAGACAAACGTATTTCTGTTTTTACGTAGTAATGCGTGAACAGAACATTTCTGCTAAACAACATCCAGGACTGGAATTAAGGCTCTTGAAACTGAGATCATTGAGTTATAATTTCCTGATATTGCATGTACATTTATAACACCATTATCACATACTTGCATTAAAATAACAATATTATTATTACAGTACACATTACTGTTGGTACAACTTGAATCAATAATTAATCAGGAGATACTATTTTGATTGACATGTTGTGCCATTAGTCAGGTATTTCCGCTAGTAAATACCTGCATGTATTCTCTGTCGCAGCTTTTGCGGCAAGTTGAGCGCATGCTCGTCTTTAACCGCACGATCACTAAGAATAGAAGAGTCCAGCTTAGTGCTTTTCAAGATTTTGTAAGGATGGTAATGAGTCGAGGACGATGTTATTTTAACCTTGCCAGTTCAAGCTCAATGACGCTTATTAAATCATGAAATTACAAAATTCGAGAAATGAAATACATTTGGTGAATAATAATCAAGAAATTTTTCGAAACGCACTCTCACTTTAATCCAAATAACACAGGATTACAAAGTTTTAAAAAACAAAGCTTCACGAAGTTCATAGAATTGGATTTGTTTATGTTATTTTAACTGATAAAGAGAATTAATCATTATTACTAGGCTTTATTTGATGCTGAAATACTTGAGAAATACTTAAACTTTTCATAAACTTTCAGAAATAAGGAAAAGACGACAAAAATTTCATACATAAATATATGCAATCAAATACATGCATTCCACGTTCAACTCTTACTGCTGAATTCTGAATCTTAAAATGTGGCGTGAAAACTACGACGCGGTGAGATTCACCATAATCGATAGTTCATCAACTTTGTTTGTCCTGCCCAATATCAACATTGTCGAATTAGTGCGTTGTTACAACAATAATTATCGCACACACAAAACCGACTCCAACAAGTCCATTTAAATTACTGCCTTATTTGCTCAAAAAAGGAAAATGATTGCATTAGGCAGCAACACAAAACAAAAACTTATCATGAACTCATCGGGCGTATTTATTTGCAGTTGTGACAATTATTAATATTTTTACTTTTAACATTTGCTGAAAAATCGCTTATTACAAAAAAGTATATTTGCGTTTACAAAGACAATAGCAGCTGCTGAACTCCGCGACACGAATAAACGTTCCTTAATGGAATTCATTATTAAATTAATTTAAGTGGTTGGGTAATAAAGGGCAATTGTGAAAGTCTCAAAGCACAGGGTGTCACCAAACCATAAACGCACTGACGATTTCATGTATTTGACCACTTTGTGCGAAGATGAAATTGAATGTTTAAACTGTCGTTATTTTATGTATTGTATATTTTGCAGTTTTCATTGAAATTTCTCTTCTGGCCACTCTATAACCGACTCATGTGATGCTTTCCTGCGATTGAGTGTGGCTTTTTATTTCTGTTTTTAAGTATTTGCTTATCTTAACCTTTATTATGGTACGAATTTTTCTTAAGTATCTCTTTTCTCACTTGCATGTTGTTATCTACTTTTGGTGATGCTCTTTGTTAGTTCCTTTAAGTTTTTGCAAAATGCAACTTGATGTTCCCCCCGTCGTTTGCTCTCTTTCTAGCCCTAATTTTATGTGATGCTCGCTTAATGATGATTTTGTCGAGTGGGCCATTTAAGTTTTTATAAAATTGTAATTTGTCTACGCCAAGGGTAATCTGTCAGGCCTAATTCGAAGGTGGATCTTGGCTGATGCCTTCTAGTGATTTTTCTCAAAACCGTCATTTGTCTAGGGATGAGAGAGCTATTGCACCAGAGCGTTATCGCAGCGAACCCCTGATTTTGGATGTTACGTTTCTGGCAATGTTCTTTAGTGATACCATTTCTGCTCCTGTAAATGTACACATGTCTGGATACCTGTGACGTGGAAGATTTATAACTTGTAAATTTTGCTCTGTTATCATTTCCCTATATTTTTTCGCTGAGTTTTTTTTGAGACGCTGTTTGATCCAGTTAATGCAGTTGTTTGGAAATAAAAGGAACACAATGTTATGTTATTATAACTTCTTTTTGTTCTATATAATAGTAGCTGATTCAGTTTAATTTCACTTTAATCGTAAAAGCAAAAAATCTTTATTTTAAATTAGTGGTGAAGGTTAGTACCGTGGCAACATGGCAACATGCTTCGATAAAATTTATTATAGAAAGCATTAAGTGAAAAATATAAAAAGGAATATAATAGGCCAACAGGCATTAATAAAATAAAATTAAAAACTTATTGCGATAGAGCAAACGTCCAAATTCATTAACTGGCACAATACATTAATTGTCCGAAAATTCTGCGCTTTTATTCAACGAACAAAGTTGTCAACGTAATGGCACTATTAAAGTAGAGTAACGCTTATTGCATATACATTAGTTTATATTATAGTATTGTGCGGGCACAGGTGAATACATTATGAACTACAAAAGTAACACAGGGGAACAAAGAAAAGAGGTGCACTAAGTGGGTGTAAAAGCAACGTTTAAATAAATAATTTTGCATTTTTTCTCCATTTTTTGAAATTATCGAAACCGAAAATTGTGTTTAAATATGAAGCGGCAAATTAGTAAAATAGATTTTGAAAATGTTTACATGATAGCAGTACGTAACTAACATCGCATTCATTCCCGTCGCTCCTCCACCATGTTTGCGCAATTGCGCAGTTTAGCGAGGTTTTATAGTAAATGTTCAGCACAACGCAAAAACGCGACGAGTCTGTATTCAACAAATATGACATTATCAATAAACACAGAAAAGCTGAACATGGTTTCATCAAACAAAGACTTTAGTCTATATGGCTTCATTAAACAATGACGTTATAATACTGATGTAATATCGGTATTTTGGTGAATAAAACTTAGCGAACTCCATGGAAAAGTTGGAAACAGATGTACAGGCACTAAACTATTACAGCTATAATAATTTATCTCACAGTGGGGACAACTACAACAATTTTCGACCTGTAGTTGCCGATGCTCCGAATTACGTTCCACCGGACAGAAATGGGGATGACTATGAGGGCGAACAGCAAGTAAAATCACAATTAGAAACCATCAGAAATGGGCTGAGCGAAGCCAAACGAGTGGGGACAGTATTTGTTGATCAGATCGGTCAGATGAAAGACGCCGCAGAAGAGTGGAGAAGAAACAGAGCGGAGAAGGCAGTGGAGAAATCGAAAAGACATGCTAAGGCTGAATCCTCGTGGTGCAGACAATTTAATGATTTTATGAGAGACACAACTTTTCATGGAGTGAGGAATGTGTTTGACTCTAGTCGCAGATGTCCAATAAGGTGAGCAATTAATCGTATTACTGCCTATATCGGTTAGCTTAGCCTGTTAGACATTTGAATATCGATTTTAGAAATGAAAGTTTGATTCGTACGTCGACGCTTTTAGTTTTATATCGTCAAATGAGTTGGATGGCTTATACTGGTTGTCAAAAGTAACGCATTAAATTCGGTGCAAATGTTAAATTCGGCCTACTCCACACAAAGGGCACCAAGAGGAGCTTTTCTCCTAGTTTTGCTGTTGATGTTCCACTGTCAACAGCCCAAGTAAAGTCCTTTTAAATGACATTAAATGACACGAATAAAAATCTTTGAAGAGTCAGTTTGCTAAGTAATTTTGATGATTATAAAGTAAGATGTATCAGATTAATAAGTAAAATCTGTAACCCTCAGATTGTAAAAACTTGTTAAAATAGTCTCATATTTTTCAAGCAGATATAATAATTGATGTTCAAAAAATGTACAAAAAATCATGTGAGTTTCAACATTTGACTGCCAAAGAAAATTGCTACTGTATTTGAATCCCGGCTGATCTTAATGGTTACAGAATTTGCGGCTTTTGCTTAACTTTGATGGATTTTCACAGTGTTTTTACAATCTAAGCGTTTGCTAAAGGCAGGTTAATGATTTTTTTAATTGCTGATGAAAATTTCTTTATTTGTACTTCAATAATCTTATTTTACTTTTCGCAGATGTGTTTGGTTTTTTGCTTGCATCACTTGCCAGACAATGTTGGGAATTTTGGCGTACATGTATGTCACAACTTTCATAGCTCAGCCTACCAGTACTTCAATATACATCAACACTGATAACTGGAACCTAACCTTCCCAGCTGTAACCATCTGTAATCTGAATTTGCACACGAAGCAAGAGCTTGCAAAACAGCCTGAATTCGCGGCCTACCTCAAGTCCAAACACGAACGCCTCATCATTGGCCATGACGATGGTAAACGGTACAATTTCAGCGGATTTAACTACACAGAGTTCTTGCTGACGTCACATCCGGATATTTCCGGGGAGCCGTATGATCAGTCGCTAATCGATCAGATGTCGGGATATGAATGCTCCTGGAGAAACATCCCTTGTAGCTTAGCTGACCTCACTAGGGTGGTAACAGAGAAGGGAGTTTGTTTTACCTTCAATGCAGCTTTCGATAAGCACAGCAATAGATCGAAAGTCGTAAGTTGTAATCAAGTGGATGATGTCCTCTAAAATTGTCCAAAGTTCTATCGAGATTTTCCCTAATACTACTTGACAGAATAACAAAATCACATACTTTATATTATACGATTAAGGTGTGTGCACATGCAGACGGCTTGTGAGGCGACGACGGCAGCTCATGCGTTCAATGCAGCATGTGTCGCACTATTGCCATCTAGGTGAGCACACACCTACCAGACCAATTGTTGCTGCATCTATTGTAGATACCATGAATATTTTTGTAAACCTGTACATGCTGTTGAAGCTTTTAAGGGTGCGCCAGTTTGTACTACTTTTTCTTTTTTGTCACGTGTCACCAAATAATGCATAAAGAGCTAGTACCAGCACAACCTATTGTTACATCGACGTTACATCATTGCTGCTAACCATTGTTACATTACCGGTGTCGCCGTCTACTAAAAATATCATTTATTAGAAAACTTTTAAATACGGATTTTGTCTACTTTTGATATTCACACCACTACATACAAGCCGCCGCTACTTAATTAACTCTAAATGTGAGTTCTTATACTCGAAATTGAGCGACCAGCCTTGATACCAGACGGAGCTTTTATTAAATCTAATTTTATTTTACTAATTTATCACATTAGATCGTAATAAGTGTTTTTCGTACTATTTAAGCAGTGCATTAAAGGCGATTCAAACTATAACGCTTTGCAGTACATTCTAAATTACATTAAATATACGTAATGACCTTTGAGAAGATAATTTTTTGAGTTCTTAAATCGACACTTTTTCATATAGTATGAAACTGAATTTGAATTATAAAAATGAATGAACAACTTGACAGTAGATGTGAAAAACAGTGCAGTTTTTTAACTAGCTGATTTGATCAGCAATAAGCAAATTAAAACTACTATAAAATTCACTATGCAATTTTTTTGAGAGAGCACATATAACAAAGGGGATCTCATTGTAAGAGGAAAAAAGTTAACAATTAGCACTCAAAATACTTATACCCATAAAAATATGAGAATATGATACCAATATATTTGTTAACGTGGGCGCTAGCAGCAGGCTTCTAGGGTGCAGATTTTCACAGTTCTTAATAGTACTCTATTCGTAGGCTACCATTATTTTTTGTAACGAATTCATACGTGGTAGTGTTGGTTAACTGAAATTCTAAAACTAACAAAATAGGCATAAGGGAGGCAGAACGCAACAACGTTCCTCTTTTCAGGCTTGTGTGAGCTCCTTTTATGTACCACTAATATTATTCAAATATTGATAATGGAAGAAACCCGCATGTAGGTATAAAGGTATTAGGTGAAGCCAGTGTAAACGCATTATTGGCCAACAATAAATGTTTAATAACATTAGTGTCATTCATGCTAATGTGCAAGTTTGTTTTCTTATAGAAAATGTATGACGCTTCTGTATGAAGCCAGAGGAAACTCAAATTCGTCTTTAATTGCCATGGCCAGGTCCCAAGGTTACGCCGAAAAGAAGGCCCTAAAAGTTAAGGTCCAGAAAACGGGTTTCAAGTTAGCAGCGGACAGAACGTGAACTATATATAATGAACATCTCTGTGTTTTTAGGTTCAAGGTTTAGGTCCAGAAGAAGGTCTTACATTAAGGCTTTGGACGGGACATGAAGACTACACCCTGAATGATCTTGGCATTTTGTCCTCTGGATTTCGGGTAATTCTATTAATGATATGAAAGAAATAATTAGCTACATCTTACAATAAAAAAATATGGTGCTAGAAACAATTTTGCTTCCGAGGGCTTATGTTTAGAATTTACAAAAAATGTTCGCCATTTGCTGTATATATATTGACGCTGCTTATTTTGCTGCAAATGTGCTACAGAGTACACTAATAATAACATGTTATAAGCCAACAAATACTAGCGCGTTTGTAAATATGGTTATTAACTACATAAACATTGTTTTCTAAATAAACACAAACTAGCTAAAAGGAGCAGTCATCAAGGATAATATAACGAGATTCACGTAGCCTTATAATAGCTTTGGCAGCCGCTAACGATCACCTTGTTTTGCGTTGACTTCTTTTTATAGTCCAGTGACCAAAATACAGGATACTCATTAACCGACCATATGGTTAATGTTAAAACCTTGCATTTCTTCCTTGTTGGTAAGCATCAGTAAGTGGGATTAATCAGAAAAGACAGGACTCTCATTACACCGACCATATGGTAAGTATTAATCCTCGCATGTCTTCCTTGTTGGTAAAGAACAGCAAGTGGAGTTAGTAAGACTCTCATCATAAAGTGTGGTGCAAATAATTTACTCTGGTAGGCGGTACCTATTCACTTTTACTTATCATGAGAATTTTGATGAAATGTTTTGGTAATCATTCTCATGCAAGTGCGACGCATTAGGCTAAACAACAACTTATATTCTTATGAGGATAGGGTTCAATAGTAACTGCCCAGAATGTGGGATATAATATTAATAAAATGTAATTATTTGCTTGCTGTTAGTCAGATAGTTAGTTACACGTTAAGACAACAAAAGACATTTATTCAGGATAAACTTGATTGAGCAAAGCTCGTTTATAACAAGGTATTGGTTGATGGCTTGGCTGCAGTAATTTAAAATTAAGAAAAATAAATACATGTAAAAAACACTAACATAAAATCCACGAAACATAAACAAAAATCGTACAAACAAAGAGTGACTTAATATTTAAAGAAAACATGCAGAAACACAAAAAGGAAAGCTAAGATTACAATCGCAAAAGAACTTAAAATGAGCAAAAAAGTAGAAAAAAATGAAGAAATAAATTCACAAGCAATTGAAAAATAGTCATATAAGGCACAGCATAGTAAAAAGCGGAAAATAAAAGCAAATTAAAGCAATAATAAAAATGCTTGCATTTCAAATCCAAAAACTAAAAGAAAACTAAAGGAAAGCTAAGATTACAATTAGAACTAAGAAGAAACAAAAAGCAAAAAGCTTAGATACGTTAAGAAGCAAAGTAAAATTACAAGCAAATGAAAAAATGCCGTATATAATCATAGCTAACATAAATCAAAACAGAATATAAAAAGCAAATTAAGCAATGATAAGAACATTTAACACTGAAAATCAAAATTCGTAAACAATATTCGTTATATATCAAAAAACATTTGCACAGATAACGTCAAAATTTAAAATAACATCAAAAAGACGAAATTATAAAGCACAAAACAATAATTGAAAAATAGCTCTCTTGATAAAAAGCTTTACGTCAAACTTTAATCAACACATTATATCTGCAGACTAAGACGTTTGGAATTTAGCAACGTTACCCAACCTTCTACTGATAGGAGTTTCTTTCCGGCTAGTTTCTGTTAAATGTTTAATTAATGTTTTAAACGCTGGATTTAGCACGAAAAATGGGAAAAAATACCATTCGAATGAAACTATTTTCTGTGGGTGGTCTTTTTTTCATTTCTGCGTAACTTTGATAGTGTCTTAATGAAGCATCTCTGTTTGCAAGCTTCTGAAATTCGCAGGTTTATGTACACGATTCGAAAATTTGGCCAGTAACTACAGAAGAAGGAATATTGCTGAGTCCTGGCTTTGAACACAACATAGGCATTGCGGAGGAGCAAGTAAGTCTTCTTATAAGAACTAAGTCAGATTACTATAATAATTATTGTAAGTTGTATTTTTATTATAGGGTGTTTTGACTGCCATAGGAGATTTGGCGTTGTTGCTACAGCGATAATAATATGCTTAGCGATGATAATAATAATAGCTGTGTAATTCCAATAAGTAACATTATCCAACGCTTTAAAAAATCTCTTTGTATTGACGACAGTAAAAGGAAACATAAAAGTAGTATATTTGGTAAAAGTTACAAATTACAGCCATTCATTGTATTTGTACCCACGTTTGTCCCCATTCAAGATCCGAAGATTTCCGTTGGCGAATTAGTCTAAGTTTAAACAAATGTGGCAGGGCAGGAATTAATATTACTTGGCCTAAAGCTGGATAAACGACATGTAACTTATGTTCTAATAATATAATACTTCGTGTGTAGATTATTCTGTCCGTCTACTAAATAACGCGAAAGAACTGCTTTTTCCACAAGTATGTCACTCCTCATCGACGAAACTGCAATCAGTATTTTAACAAGGTTTAATTGAAAAGCAGACAGTATGTTTAAGGCAATTCAAAAAGCACTATTTTTCAGCATGTATCAAATACAAGTGCGGGTTGTCGCTGGCCATTTAATAAAGCTCCTAGGTTAATGTGGTATGGCAAATACGGAGGTTATTCAATGGATTTGTGCTATTTGGAATGCAAAACCGCTTTCGTGATTTTACGGTGTAAATGCAAAGCCCATTATATGCGTTATCCAGGTAAGACAATTTGAATAATTCCAGGTGGCAATTACGATACATAAGTGACACAATAACGCACAGTTACACTAATAACGCGTGTAGTATTTTACTCAAACAACAAACAAGCTATACCTGTAGACTGTGTCATTAGTGCAGCACATGAATAATTGTGCTATTTTGTTAAAATATATTGCATGTTTTACATTCAGCTCATAAAATACTATTTGTATCTAAAACACTAATTGAGGTATCCATGAAAGATCGGTGAGTAATTCAAGGTATGGCATGAATTCGTAACATACGTGTTATATTATGTAAATATACGTTTGAGTATATGTTACTAAAAATTAGTTATTTTACTCGGATGAAACATAGGTGTATGGGTTCCTTAAAAACAAAATTTTATGCCAAGAATGCATAACAGAATCTAAAATACGTAATTTTGTACCATTTCATGCTTATGTATATACGAGTGTGTCCGCGTAACGAAGCTTGTTATGGTATCTTACGGTATCGCCTTTTATACTTCATTTTTTGCATTGTAGATGACGTCCCTTTCTGCGATTTCCAACAGTACAGAACATGTGTTTTTCGAAGTATAGGTAAGTTCAGCAAGTAGTTCTTTTAGTCATGTAAAATTTAATGTAGTTTTGTAAAAATATTTTAATATGGTGTTTGTAAATATGTCATTTATTGTATATAATTAGGCCTTAGTTTTGCACTTTAGTTTTTTTTAGATTGCACTGGACGCATTTGTCTTGAACAGTGTTGTTATCTTAACATTACGCTGAGGCTTACTCAATTTTACTATAATGAGTGAACCATTTTAATGACAAATAAAGAATTAATAATAAAAAAAATAGTTATTAAAGTAAATATGCTGCCTATATTTCCGTAGAGCGTAAAAGTGGAAATTTCATTTCATAGAAGTGATGGAACTTTCCAAAAAAAGCTGTTTAGAACGAAACGCCGTTATAGAGTGAAATTTATAGAGTCAAAACGTTTGCTTTTATTCACAAAATTAGCAGAAAACCCAGCAGTTGTGTTTTTAAATTTACCATTAAAATGTTGTGCTCTATTTCTGTGCTTTCCTTAAATCTTTTTATCCGTTTAACACTCTTTAATCCTTCTTAAAGGCAGTTACCTTTCACATCCGATTTCTATTTCCTGCCGAACCCAATAGTTTAATAGTTGGACCTAATTTTTATCCCTAGACTTTTCAGAAATCAAGTTTCCTCGGCAACTTAGGACGTTCGTTTAATTGGTTCATTCTGTTGACATGCCATTTGTCACAGCATTATGTTTAATAGTTTAGTTATCGACAAAAAGTGATGAATGACAAATAGATAAACGAGGGAACAAATGGACGAACGAGCAAACAAGCAAACCAAACCAGCGAAATTTCAGACATAAATACAGACAGCCAAGCGGTAGAGAAACAGACACACAGACTGATCCACAGATTACTGAGAAATTGACTGACTGACTGATTTGTGTAATATCAGCCAGCCAACTAACCAACCGATCAACCGACCGACCGATCAACCAACCAACCAATCAGTAGCTACCAGCCAATCAATGCGTACTATTTCGTGCCGAGCAAAATTCTCCTGTAAGTTCCTTCCGATACATTATTGCTGTTAGGGTTAGGCCTTGCATTTATTTTCTGCTGTAGCTTAATTAAATGACGCGGAAAACATCAGGAATGTTTAATAAAAATTCTAGCTACACTTTAATCATTTTTTCAGGCGCTTTTTGGGAGGAAGGTTACTTCAACAACTGCAGTCCACCATGTCTACCTGGATGTGAGGAAACTAAGTATACTTATACGCTTTCCGCTTCCTACTATCCCGGTCAGCAGTTTGTTAATTTTGTGGCGGAGATATATAACATCACTGGAAATGGTAGTATTGGAATCATGACTACAGAAGAATTCAATGAGTTGCTCAGGTGGGTTTATTTCTAAGTATTTCGTTATTCATGGAAGTGAACAAATTTTGGTAGTGCATTATGTAGTAAAATTGCGTCATATGAAAATTTTTTTTTGAGTTTGAAATTTATCTAAGTCATACAATATATAAGTTATAATATATATCAAAAAGCTCCTCCCCCAGTTAACTCGCAAACTCGTAGTACTTCATCCTGGTAGAAGCATTTGTAAGAGACCCATATTATCTGTTTGTCCTCTTTCCAAAGAACTGTAAATTTCGCTCCAAGACTCTTGCCAAACGCCGCCAGCGTTGTTTTACGTGGTATTTCTCTAGGAACGGCCGAAAAACCTCTATAAAACCTCCCTTTGCTAATTGTCGGAACGTCTTTTGTAAAGAAACGTCCTAGCGTCTCTTGCTAGGGGACCTGGAGCTGGAGCGAAATTTATAGCTCTTTTGGAAAGAGAAGAAGCAGAGCTACTTCATCATATGGACGGCTTTTACAAACGCGTCTTCTGGGCTTCGATTTAATTCGGGGAAATGTATGACCCTGTAGAATGACCAATAATCAGTCACATTGAAACTCTAAAGCAAAGGACATTGGGCACTGTTTTGACAAACTGTCGAACGATGATTAAAATCACTTAACAACTTTTATGGCTTTTTTGTTAGGAGGAATGCGCTAATTATTCGAGTATTTTATGAAACCATGTCTATCACTGTCATGCACAACGATTATGCTTACGACATGAAAGATTTTTCAAGTAAGTTTGCAAACTGCTAATTTTTCTAGTAATTTAGCTGAAGTATTTCGCTTCTCGCCTCATTCGGCTCGTGACTTATACGAAAATATTGTTCTGATCTTAATTCATCCGGTTTCCACTTTAGGTGATATTGGAGGAGCTATGGGACTATTAGCTGGAGCAAGCATTTTGTCAATACTGGAAATCTTCGACTGCCTTTGCATATGCTGCTGTAGAAAATTCAATAAAGTCAGTGGTACTAAATGACAAAGGTCAACAGAACTTAAAGTGTTTTCATTTCTTGTACAATTTCGCCTCTGACAAGCGTCAATTGACTTAACAGTCATGTTGTTATTAACAGGAGTTCACATAACAGCCATTTGCGGAATCGTTGAGTTTTTACTTTGCAGCTAATTTTTTTAATACTGATGGATACATTGCAATCCGGGATGCAAAACTAGTGACAGAAACTACTTGATGATATATAAGTTCATGTAAGACCAAACACTAAAGCAGTAGTAGCTTTATTAACGTTCGGTTGTGAATATATCCTCTTTCAAAGGCAGAAAAAAGGGAGAGATGGCCAGGATCACTAACCTGGCGGTCGACTACCGTTTAGTAGCTGTCTCGGCTTTGCCTAACTTCGGTTCTTAAGCGACATCTAGTATTTTTCCTCTTGCTCAGAAAATGGATAAGTGGGCTCTTTGAGAATCTTATTCTGTTACAATGTGGAAATTTCAAAAGTTCTGATGTAACTTGTGGGAATTACATTAAACAACAAAACTACAAAAACGGTTTTGTGTTCGATTCGTTTTGTTTATAAGATTATAACGTAGTTAATAACAACTTTTTTCTTTCCGTAATAGTATGAATGATATGACAGCTTCCTGTACAACAACAATTAATATCCAGCAAGTCGATATTAACACGATTTGGCCATTGTAAAGGCTCTACATTTATAATAACTTAAGCGAATATGTTACACAATAACTATTTAACAATGTACGATTTACATAATGTTAAAATATTTACAATAGAGGTTTAAGTAGCTAATTTACACTGCTTAAGCCCAAACAGACTACACAGAATGGAAAAAATGTCACACGTATTTGTACAGCAAGAATGTATTTGGCTGGGTCAGAAATTATTACAGTCTATTTTTACACTATACATGAATCATTTTCATTAAAACGTATGTTTAAATACCTATTACTTAGTATTATGAGCATATTGGGTTTCTAAAGGTTGACAATTAGATAATCCGTCTTAAAAATGAAAAATATCGTGATTCTGAATTAACTCTAATAACAGATTTAAATACAGCATACCAGTTCCTATTATGATCATCATATACCTATCCATTATGTCTATTGAAAACATTGGGCAGGCAGAATTCTGGATGAGAAATCTGCCCTCAAAACAGGTAAATATAGCAGTAATCCAGCAAAAACCTAGACACTACTACGCGATGGACATGTTTCTGCAGGAAAGCATAAAAATAAGAACTAAAACTTTATAAATTCGTTTATTTAGGCGGTGAATAGCAAGATGAGTTTGCAAAGTTTTTAGGAGAAATTAATTTTTGCAAGTAGTGAAGATTGGGGATACACGCCAACTGAGATGACTAAAGGCTGCCATTCATTTAGCTTAAAAGAATGATAATATAAACAATGAGATCATGCGAGCTGATCAGGTTACCATGATTTACCTGCGTTCCTACAAATAACAATGATCAAATAAGGCATTAAGTAATTAGCAGAGCCTAAAAACTATTACACCAATACCTTTACGTTATCTCTGTAATACATTAGCCAAATATTTACAATTAACATGATCAATTTTTTTCATCACAGCGAAGGTAATATCACTGATTCTTGTAAACCGATCAAAAACGGTTTTCCAAAACTGGATAGACTAACTTCACCGAAAACAGGTGGAACTTATCAATAGTGCGTTCATATCTACAAAGACAGGATCAAGTTGATGAGAAAATGATATTAACTCAAAGGAACCGATATAATGTCGGCCAAAAGATATCAAAAGGATCATTAAATAGCTCTAGTTTCATCTAAACTGGCCGTAAGTCAACCAAAAACTGTTTCAAATTTACCAACAATATTTAAAGATAATTAGGTTGCTCCACGAAAACTGGTTTGATGTTGACGAAGGCAACTGTAAACTATTGGCTGTGTTATGTATTAATGCGTCAGAACGCATTGTAAATAAAGTAGTTCGGTAACACGCATAATGGTGTACTGTATTTCGATATTTCTACTAGATAGAAATCCAGGTACATCAACATAAAACAGGCTGAAGCTGCTAAAATCAGCTTCAAATCGACCAGAAGATTTGTATTTAAAGTTTCACTGTTTATAAATCCACCAAAGTGGTTAAGGTCCATTAAAAATAATAACAATCTCTTCAAAAAAGAGTTTCAAGTTGTGAGGACCGATTATCTATCAACCATTAACGTGCTATTTCATACTACTAAATTTTCAGTAATAAAAATGAGAACATTTTGATGAATGTTATGGAACGACATAAAAATTATAGGCCTATAATGATAAATTGGCTATTCCTTTTGGCCTTTGACGTTGTTTAAGGCGTCAAGAATGTATTTCCAGAGAAAAGGCTGCCATGTTATGTAATAAAAAAAACTATTAACCATAAAGTAACTATTGTACACCATGTTTTGTCGCAAAATTACATAAGAAAATAAAAAACAAGGAGTAATACATCCTTTAAAAAGAAGCAAATTATAAAATGGGTAACGCCCATTGGAAAGCAAAAGAACTCAAAGTTAGGCAAACTATAAAAGTACTAATAATGCATTAACTGTTGCAAGTTAATGCATTGTTAGTACAAGTTACGTGGTGGCCACAAATTTTTATTACATTAAGTAAATTTATCTACACACACTATTGATTTTTAGTAAAATTTGATACTATAACGCCAATGATTTGTCAATACCATATTGAATAACACTGATTCTTTGATCAAATGTTATGGAAACTAGATAATAGGACTCTGACACAATTTTGAATAAGTCAAGAAATTGGCAAAAAAGAGAATTTATGTTAAATCGTTCTACATGCTGAACTGCTGACAATGAGGCGATTCACCAAAACATAATACCTCTACAATCGAACGCAGGCATTCTACGACCGAGAACTCTTATCAAAATTATGGAAGACGTACAGCTTTTAAAGCTTGCAGAAAATGTAATAGAAATACCATACATGTAAGTACACAAGCACTGAGACTTCTTATTAGTCATTTCTACTGTAAGTTTTTAAATAAAAATGGTATGAAGTAATTTTACAGTAGGCGAATTGTCCCATTATCTAGTCACATCACCGAAAAATAAACGAGAACAAAATAAAATTATTAATAAAATGAAAAAAGCTGACACAGGCGACAGATTTTTTGCGGCACTCTGGAACTGGTCTGCAGTAGGTGTGATGATCTTCGGTAACTTACGTATTGTTAAGAAGCAAAAATGTAAGTAGTTAAATATATGCAATAAATGAAGGTTTCCCTTGCTTTCCACTAGGCGTCACCTCTGGTGATTGTCAGGATTTTGCATCCTCGCCGTTCGAACCATACACACGCTGTTTTAAAAAGTGTAAATTTGAAGAATTATCGTTGTCTTCATCCCCCATTCTCCAAGAAACTTTTTTAGTTAGGTTTGTACTGGGGATCATTTGAGGGTAGCCTTCCTCCTTGTTTAAAGTTTTTTGTTCACTGGAATCACTTTTTTCGGGCACTGCAAGAGGCGCAGTGTTCAGTCTTAAAGGGTCATTGCTCGTTATTTCCGGAGGATTAGACACAGTCCGTCGTATCCGAGCACCATCTAACGACACTTCACACCCCACTCTTGGGGGAGGAGGCACATCAAGATGAACAGAGGAAGCGCTGTCAGTATCATGCGGACTTAGTGATGGTAGCCGTTCACTACCACGGTTCGAGTCTGATTCACTTAACTGGGAACAAAAGGAGTCATTGTGTACATCACCAAGTTGCCGTTGCTGTTGTTGATTATGCTTCTTATCTCTCTCTAGATGAGCGAGTTCTCTGACATTTGAAAGAAGATGCTCCCACTGCTGAGCTGCAGATGGTTTCTTCTTGAAAGGCAATTTACCAAAGTGTGACGTCTTGCGTGGTGACGGTTTGTTTTTAACAATGTCGTCATCCTCCTTTAGCAAATCTTGGATTGGCATGCCCAGACCAAAATCAGTTTCTGGTATGGGATCAATAGTTCTCTCTAAATTTAATCCTTTCATTAGTCTTCGCTCCTGCAAGCGATTTTTCTTGTTTTTACCTGCAAATAGAATACAATGGAATGCAAGTAAATTATGTCACAGAAATTGAAGAATTACAAACATAGTTTCAGTTGCAAACATTATTAAAGTAATACTCACTAAACAAATTATCAGGCGCCATCATCATCGGGCCTCATCATCAGCATCACGTCGTCGTCATCGTCATGGTCATCATGATCATCGTCATCATCATTATCGTCATTATCATCATCGTCGTTGTCGTCATCGACATTTCTAACACCACCACCACAGCCACTGACGCAGCCAGAGTCACACTACAACCACCATTAATGCAATTCATTATTACTATCATTTTTTCTCTGCTAACTCTTTATTTTTTGAACCTCTCATTTCATCCACTTCTCAGTTAGACATTTGACCCTAAACACAGTTTCTACTTCCCTCAGTATCCTCTCATCTTCTCTTTCTCCATCCCCTCTCTCATTCTGTTTCACTTTCTCTCCATCACTTTTTCTCATTCTTTCATTATTTACCATGCTCTTTCTGTACTTCCTCTTTTTTGTTAGAGTAAAAGTACTTACTGCTGGCTTTTCTTGTGCTATCTGGAGGACCACTGATACCGCTGTATTTCAGAATTTCCAGCAGTTCGTAACGGAACGAGGATATGTCCTGTTTAATTTCATTAATGTCGTCCTCGTTAACGCCTTGGTGTTGTTGCTGTCGTTGCATGTTAGTGACGTAACGTTTGACGAGACTACGCATCACAGCTTGATATCTAGCATCTCTTTCGCTGACTTTGCGAACTATTTTCTGCAAAGAGGAAGAATACGAGAACTATAAACTCTTTACAATAAACAATTTGTTTTTATTACTGGTCATTGTGCACATATTTATTGCATCAAGTGAGACGTTCAGATATAACATTGTTTTACGGCAGCATGTTACGTTAAGTTATAATATGTTACACCACGTGAGAAATGCGTCTACTCGAACAACTTGGATTTGTTGCGCTAATAGTGTTATTTATACATACTGCAATCTGTTGTAGTATATTGTATCAAACGTGTATTGTTGTTTTGATCGGCCCTATGTCAATAATTTATCTGTCTATCTATCTTCTTACAGCCTTCTTTAATGCAAATACAAAAATCAGCCCCTTTGCCATTCACTGATAACTTACTTTTAAACTTTTCCACCTTGTCCGCTTCTGTTTGTTAGAACAGCTACATAATTTTTGATACATCCACTTGATTAGATAATAAAATGATTTAGGACTAGGAATGATGTTAAATGGCGGCGGCATCGTACCCCCATCTTCGAAGTACGACATCCACAGTTTGGAACGTGCGAACTTCCACTCGGTATCAGCTTGATTCTGCAAAAAAGTGTTTTTGTATTTAGCTTTAAATGATACATAAGCCACTATTGTACAGTTCATTGTACACGAGCCATTTCAGTACATTTTTTGAGAACTGGATCCGATAATGCTCATTACAAAGGCTTATTCTCAAGCTACTGTAAAATGTTTAGAGTTACATTTTAGCAAGAGCGTGGTAATTAGCCCAGTGGTGGCTCGTGACCACTAGGGTTCGATTCTTGCTCTGGATGGTTTCATTCATCACACCGATTTTGGTAGTTTGCTTTGTAGAGGGATGATGTATATGCACTACGAACGTGGCTGAGATATTCTGCCGGTTCAGTGCTCATCTTAGGCAATTATCGTTTATAGTGAGCCAGGTTCCCGTCTTGCCATACACATTGAAGTTAGGCGGGCCTCATAGCTGAGTGGTGAATTCCGCTTGGCAGAATGCCAATGTAAAATCCATAAAAAGTATTCGAAAGCTATATTTCAAATTATTATATCGAACTATTTCGAACTATATTATTATTGTTATTATCATTGTTATTACTATTAAATATTTCAAAGTACAGGCGGGGTTAATTAATAATTAATAAAAGTGGTGGCCATTAGTGCATTTTATAGGTAGCACCAATTATTAAGCCATCAATAACCATTTATCAAGTTATTTTATATTTCATTTTTGTTATTAAGCTATACTTACAGCAATGATTTGGTATGAATTAGACATCATGGCTATTAGCATATTTAGTAATACAACAATAGAAATAGCACTGTATACACCAAACATTAGCAGCCCTACAAACTCTGTGTACTCATGGTCCTCTTGTAGTTTAAAGGTCGTAAGATCTACGAGACCATATAAACCCCAGTATAAGGTCTGTAAGCTCTCAAATAAACTGAAAATACAAAATAATCACATTTAACAACTATACAACTAGTCATAAACATGTATCATCATATTAAACTAATGCATGGCATACGTTCACTTAGCACTCAGAAAACGCAGAATATTAAATTTCTCAGGTCGTATGAATCATCAATGATGCAATTATGGTCATTACTATTTAAAGCTTGAAGTAAATATTGCTGTTTAACAAGCAAAGAAATTAGTGCAATTATGAACTGACATATGTATTCATTAATTATATGGTGACGGAATTGGTTTTAAAATAGATAAAATGGCATTGAAAACCCTTTGTTCAGTGCAAACGATGACGCATTTTAAAATAACATTTTAATATTGCTTCCTACGCATTTCATTTGAGAAAAGAAAACGTTTTGCTTTAAAATGGCATTATAAGTAGGGACCGTTTTATAGCAAGCGTGTCGTATATAAAACGCAACACCTTTTGCTGTTTTTACTCACTTGAGAAAGCTCTTGTACTTTTTCTCACAGGACACGTGTCCGATCCCGCCAAAACTTTGACACTCCTGGGCTCTCATAGTGGCGTAGTACCAGTACAATTGTGTGAGTCCACAAGCGAAAGCAAATACCACAAGCGCCAATATGAAAGCAAATTTCATAATGTCTATCACCATACGTCCGAGTGAGATTTGTAAAGGACCCAGGTAGGGATTCACAGTAAAAATGTACACAAGTTTTAACGAACTGAAGATGTTGGCAGCAGCAAAGAGACCTTCGGAGATCAGAGTGGGATCATAGGCATCCCAGTCTTTCCGCGGTGCCATCGCTTGCTCTATCTTGTTTGACACTTTCTCATTTTCTACCTAAAAAGTTAATGACGTCTTATCAGTTTTACCATTCAAATCTGATTTGGTTTGTCATACTTAATTAATTTTAAAATTTCTGCAATTTACTAATTGTTTTGAGTTACATGTGTTAAAAGCTGATACTTAGATAAGGTTATAAAATCACAATTTACAAGTATACGTGTATGACAAAATTTTTTGCGTAAGTCGTAACAGTGTTTCAGATGATAAATCATGTGATTTGACAGTGTACCATAGAACAAAATGGCTTCAGTACTACAGAAATTAGATGAAAGATTGCACACATGTACTGCAGATGCACATTGGCTAGCCATTGAGACTAGTATGTTATTCGTACTTAGCAGAAGATGGATGTACTTACTATCACATAGGCACAGACACGCAGTGCTATAGTGGCTAAGTATAAGGCATTTGTGATGAAGTCTAAGATATTCCACATATCATGTGAGTAATCATAGAGCCCTTCGTCCCATAATTGCTTAATCTCAGACCAAACTAATCCTAGAAAATAACAGAAAAAGTCAACCACATTACTGGTTAAAATGGTCGACAAGCTAATTAAACTAGGGAAAAAGAGAGGTGAACAAGCATCAGTCAACCAAAGGCAGACATTTTTTGAAATCTGGAGTTATCATGTATAAAAATGGTCTGTAGGCATGCTGGTACAGAATCAAGCTAACATCATCACGACCATGACCACAACTACGTCATGGTCACCATCATCAACATCACCACCATTAAGATTGTCATCATAATTCATTTATCGTCTTTCACTGTAACTCTTTTTTGCATTAAATTTTGCCATGTGCAAAATAAGCAAGTAGGCACCTTTTAATTTTATCTTATCGAAATTTGGGCATGGCAGACACTGCTGTACTACACGATTGCCTCCTCTCCTGGTGCCATCGCAATGATATTGTTGTGGCCAAAGCTGTTATTGTTGCTATTGTTGTTGGTCAGCTAATACAATAACTGATTGGTGTTCATGCAGTTTTTATACAGCTTCTACTGCTACCATCGTTGCTGTGGCCGCCATTACTAAGATACTGTTTTTTAGAATAATCCAATCTATTTTTATAATTATAAAGATTTTTTTGATATCTGAGTTAGAGAGAAAATTTGAGACTATTTGATATCTGTATCAGAACGGTAGATTTGTTTGCAATATATGGACAGCTGAACACTATGTACAATATTTTAATCTGTATAATTAATTCTGCAGGTTTCCAAACCAACAGTAATTTTTTGGTTATTGTAGCCCAGTCGGCGTTTTTTAAACTAAAATTTAGCAATCGGTTGACGAAGTTTCTTGACCAAACTGCCTAGTCGCACAATCAATTTGTTGCGGTAGAGAAATATAACTACATGTAATGTATGCTCTAATCTAATTGCTCATGAATCTTACCTGCTACCCACGCTAATATCATCCATTCTATGCTAGTTGCTGGCGAACCTCGTCGCTCATTTTTATAAGTTGGTCCTAATTCATCGTCATCGCCACCTTGAGCAGATATCAAGTCGTTATTAAGTGGAAACTATAAGTCACAATGCAGCTTCTTTCATTCAGTGTGTATCATGCAATAGGTAAGTAAGTGAATGAGTGAGTGAGTGAGCCAATCAGTCAGTAGGTCGGTCAATTGGTCGATCGTCGGCCAGTCTGTCAGTGAGCCAGTCAGCCAAAGTCAGTCAATGAGTCCAGCTAGATAATCCATAAACATTTCGCTTAGTTTACCAGTCCGTCAGCTACTCACCTAGTTAGTCTGTATGTCGGCTAACCGACTGATCAGCAGGTTTTTCTGTCAGCCTGAAGAAGTCATTTATTTTCAACAAAGCAAAAATATATCTCTATCATTCTTTTGTGCAGAAAAGTTACTTTCTTTTGTACAATGAAAGCTCTAAAAATAATTTCTTTATAATGTTTTTCTCACACACAACTTCGCTTTATGATTTGCGGTATTATCTCTTTGTATAGCTTAGCATATAACAGAAAATCTTCACTTTCTACGAGGTTTAATATAGTCTCTGATTTCATCGCTTGCTCTTTAAAAAAAGGTAGTTTGTTTTACTTTTACGTTTGCCTTGGAGTAAGTCATAGTGCTGCATTCAGAATGATAATGTCGCCTCTGAAAAATCAAATGACACTTACCAACACTTATTATAGACTCTATTCGCTGAGATGCTAAAATTAAGAAAACTGAAACGCAAAAGAAAGAGATACTGTTAAAATACGATAAAAGCTAAATCAAATAAAAGAACGCAAAAAGAAAGTTGATTCATTACAGTAAATTAGAGGCACGTGATTAATATGGCCTGACCATAATGAGATGGCCTGGAAAACAACCAGCTTATGACGGTAACTAGTATTACACCAGTCAACAAGTAGAGTTCAACCAACAAAAACCGTACCTATGTTATTGTCGTTTAATTGAACGCGCTTGCTGGCTTGCTGAACTATGTTTAAGTTAACATAACTGTTATGACAATGCACCTGCCTAATTAAAATCGTAATATCAAAGTATAAGGTATAGAACTATAGCCTCACAACTGGTCAAATTGTAAGAGTATAACATCTCTACTTGTAACTTTAGAGTGTGTCAAAATGTTTTGAGGAATAGTAACAGAAATACGCCAAACTGCAAAGATTACGTGGCAGATTTCAGCGTTTGGAATTTTGATTAGTATTTTAAGCGGCGTCGCATTTCTTTCTAATACATTTTTTTGTATTCTGTATTTTTTATTTACTTTTTGGTTTCTTTCTCCCTTGTCTATCCTTCTTCCTTCTTTATTACCCATGTTTTTAGCAGCTATGGATTCACGTTTACAAAGCTTACAGCCAAGTACACCCTCTGGCACTAGAGAATGATGGATCGGCCTATATGTCACACGCTTAGATTGCACAATTAGAGAGTAACCATACTCTGATGTGACCTAGTCCGTTGTAAATATATAATACAAACCTCATATTAATACTTACATAAAAAAGTAAAGTAGGAGGCACTATGACATATAAACTTAATGAAAGGCTTGCGTAACGTCATCCCTAGGGAACTCTTGGGCGCCATTAAATACATCGTTGAGAACACAGGAAAACATATCCCTATTGACATGATCATGAAAAACTGTAAGAAAAAAACATGAAACGTTTAACTTTAAGCGTCATAACAGGTGTAATTTCGGAACCAGAAGTCAATTCCAAAAGTTAATAAAATCCATATAAGTACTTGATAGGGCAGACTGTTATTCAGATATCTTATATAGGATGCTATATAGTAGCACAGCAGTTGCTTTAAAATTCTTAGGCCTATGGCTTTACCTAAATGGACCGCCACAAAATTTAACAGACGGAAATGTGGATAAGCTGGGTTAACAAAGCCGACATTTTACCTAAAATATACCTAAATTTTAATTTGACCATTCATGTGGCAGTGTATTATAACACAAATTACCAGGCAAAAGGAAATCAAATAATCAAACACAGACGCCACAAATGCCCTTGGACTGATTACAATAAATATTAATAAAGTGCGCTTTGGTTGCTCAGAAATCCTTTTTTGTTAAGCATGCACCATTAATAATAATTTGCTTCAAGATTCCTGGCCTTTTAGGGAAAGACCAAACCTACAAAAGTTCCCGTAGAGAAGTTTGCTAACTAACAACAGTTATCAAGCTACTTGGCTTCGGAATGCGCTTCTCCTGGGCAAACAACATAGCTTATTTTACACGGTACTCCAAATTCCCTTTCATCCAGTTGCTATTACTGATTCATATATTCACATACCGCAAAGTGATGCTTTACATCAGAAAACCAACCCTGACTGCAAGATTGCGTTACTTCCTCTAGTATATAAGAGACAAACATATCAATGAATAAAATCGCCAGTTTTATTCATATGGGATGCCTTAAATTCGAAAATAGCCTTAGAAAAGGTACTAATAAGCGTAGTATTGTTTACAAGATGGCGCTAAACTTTCACTAACTAAAACAAGATCAAGATATTAGAATAACAATTCGATATCGATAAAAACATAATACACTGTAGTCACAAGGAGGTCTGGACTTACGATTACATGCTGCAAAACATGTTGAAGGATTTTTCTAGGAATGTAAACGACTTTTTTGATTAGATAGCTAATAATGCAATTAAGTGAAAGTAAAAACGTGGGTCTGTGGGGGGAAAGCGTAAAAACCCGAAATATTGGAAATCTCTAGATAATGCAAAAACTCCAAGTGAGCTTCCGCGATTTTCCAAACCATTAAAATGCGAGTGAGCAGTTCTCGCAATATGATTATGGCTGAATTAATAATTAGCAGTATATCACATTACTGCTAAAACCGTAATGAAATTTTCTGAAATAAATGTAATTTCATCAAGTAATGAATTATGATTAAATTGAGTTTTATTTTGATGGACTCTGACTGTCGAACGCGCAACTGTGTAATTTCATTTGCAGTGAAGAAGAATCGGCTGACTTTATAATGATTAAACATTGACCCATCATGACTTTCAACACGTTTGCCAAGGACAAATAAAATGCGCATGCGCAGTCAGCAGCAGTTGTAAGCAAGGCTGTACAGGTACCAGGTGTTCAGGTACACATTTCCTAGGTTCTTTTGAAAAACAAAATTGTTTGGTCATTTTTTTTGAATAACATACTCACAATACAATTTAAAATTGCCTGTTGTTGAATATACCAATTTTTATAAGTTGAAACCTGTATAAGTTGACTATTTTAGTGCCAGTATGAATTATTCAAAATGCCTTTTCATTTAGCAGTTCAACATGAACGGTTAAATAGAAAAACCTACTGCTTAACAACAAATCCGTTTAAGACGCGTACATGATTCCAAACTTTATGAAAATAAAACTAAGATTTTAGGCGTTGTTTCTAAAAAGAACTAAACGTTCTTTTAATCAACCGGCAGCGATTATAGATATTAGATATTTAGACAAAAGCTCCCATAAACGACACGAAGCGAGGATCATTTTTAGAACAGTAGTGAAATTTAAGACATTATAGGTAAAGGATCAATTGGATACTAGGGGATCAACTGTTTTGCAATAAAATTCAGACGTAATCACATGCTTTTTACAATATTACAAAAGTACTAAAAACTCAGAGTGCTTACTGACCTGTACAGAAAAATAAATTTTACCTTAAATAATATATTTCGTCGTCTGAATCCAGGAAGACCTTCGTACCAAATGGAAGCCAATAGCTGCTGGCAGTTTGGATGTGAAACAAACTAAACATCAATAAAATGTCCATGAAATCCTCAACAGAAGCTAAAGCTAACATCAGATAACAACTTAGATAACGTGTAAACGAACGAAACTAGTAGTTAAAGGTATTTAAAATAATAAAAAACAAAATGCAATAGTGTGAAATAAAAAGAAAAAGAAGTAGAAAAGACAAAACAGCTAGAGAAGAAAAGAGGGAAAAGCCAAATTTCGATAGTATGCAAATTTGAAAATCAGATATATATTAATTAAAAAAACTTAATTTTGATTGACCTGTATATATATATAGGCAGGTCAACCAAAATTACGTTTTTTTAAATGAATTAGCAGAGAAACGAGAAAATACGCACGAGATTGCAATTATAAGAAATGCCAGTGCAATAACAAAAGTACAACAAAACGAAATAGCAGAACGCAACAGAACATCCCTTTTGAGCGTGGCAAAATATAAAAAATAAGGTGGAATGCAACGATAGGAATAAGCCAATACCTTGAAGCAGCAATAGAATACCAAAAACATATATAAGGTAAGAAAAATATCCTGTACTAACCTTCTTTTGCTTGTACTTGATAGCCAATTTTAACCGACTGAGCGCCATCCTGTCACTGGAATCCTTTGATCCTGAATCAAATAGTGAATGCCCTGAGTCATGGTTCAGAATCACCGCCAATTCTTGTGAGGACCTGGTTTGATCCAAGAGCGCCGTGGCAAAGTCTTGACACTTCTTGGCCAATTCCTCATATTCTGACTTGAACTCATTTTCGATCCTGCTTAAGTATTTCAGCTCCCAGCTCAGCTCAAAAGCGGTCAAGATGGGATCCTTGCTGGACAGTGCAATGAGGCAGGGAGAGGACAAGGCACGGTAAGCGTTGAGGCGGGACCGCGAGTGACGGAGAGAGTCAGAGGAGTTTTTCTCGGAGCAATCGTTGCAGGCGCACCGGACATCGTGGGGCATGGGGATGTCAGCACCTCTGTCCAAGAGGATCTTGATGATCTCGTAATTATCCCTGTGAGCAGCAAGTATGATGGGAGTGATGTCGGCGGTGAAAGCACTCTCTCGTTCAGTTGACTGCGGATGAAATTCCTGAAAAAATGAACCACACTACTGTAAATTATGATTTATTAGTTTACTAATGTACGTGCAAATCAAGTGTTCTTGATTAATTTGAAATTTCACCTAAAAAGTAACAATTATTTTAATCGTTAAAGTAAATCGCATTTCCAATTCAGTGAGAAAAGCCTTTATTCCACCAGTGCTTTAGGCATCACTGCGTTCCAGGTATCAACCTGCTAAAAAATAGTCTGACCTATATTAATGATATAAGGTCTTAATACTTAAAGATTTAATTATCTTAATGGCTTAATGATCTTAGGCCATTATCTTTGGGATCTTTATCATTAGGATCTTAGCTTGACAAAGTGGTTTTAATGAGTAGAAAGTTAGTGCAATTATTTATTGAATAAATTGTAATTTGTCACCGTAACGGCTATACGCTATTTCTTTATTACACTGAAATGGGCGTTTGCTAAGCGTTTTAAAGAGGTTTTATGATACGAATGTAATACAAAAAAACAAAGCGTCAAATTGTTGACAAGCTTTCTGTTCAAGTGCAGTCATTACACAAACAACAAACAACAGCAAACAACGCGGATTAATTTGTATGCAACTGGATTTAAAATAAAAAACAAATAAAAACTGCAAGTCTATCAAATAATAGAAACAATGTTAAGACGCTCTCCATTTTATAACTTTTTTGCAAAATAGTTCAATCCCAGAAATTACATAGTTAAGTTTTGATAACTTAGAACTGTCAGTCAGGCATGACGAATAAGCTTAATTTACACATAATTCATTCTTCAGCTATAGAAACAATATAAAATTGTGAGACCAAAAAACATCTCAGAAGTCATTATACGCATTGCTATTTTCCATATTTTTAGTACACGAAGCAAAGTATTTGAAAATAGATGAAACTTTGGAAATCCTTTTCTTAAGTTGAATGAAACTACTGCACTTGTAGGCTGTCATATTTTCGCTACCTTTTCCAGGGGTCGCAAGAGCCTCAAAAATCTGTCTAACCGTTAGACTCTAACGCCAAGTCCGGTCTCTTGCACGAGAAAGTCTCTCACAACACCTTGTTCAAAAACTATATTCGTTATAGTGAGAGAATAGTATGGTTCAAGTGTACTCTGCTGAACTGCAGCTGGTAACGAAGTGACGTTGAGGCTGATTTTGCACCTCATTTCTAATGTTTCTGTCGTCGCCACAGCAACAGGGTTCGAGTCAAAAAATACATAAAAAGAATGGCCGAAGGCTTAAAGTAAAAAGATGCGGAAAATATTAAAAACAAAATTAAAAATCAAAGTGTATAGTGAATTGAGACACCTTATATTTCAAGATTTTACATTTGTACATGTTTCGTACTAAACCAGTTTAAACGGACATGACTTAGTTGCACAGGCGCCAATTAGACGTTTACAAAAGAAACATAAGGGTGTGTTCGTATGCATGGTGATTTGTCGACAGCAAAAATACCAGTTGAAAAATAATAGGGCCAACTGCACCTTCTAACTTACAACGGCGGAGTAATGCACTAATTTGCCTCTTCAGTAATGTCCACTTGCATTTATGACAATCTGTTAGCATAATTGCCAGCTACGCAGCTTTCATGGTACGTCTTGCCTGCAGTAAAGAATTACTAACTGCAGTCCAAAATCCTGTGTTTGTAAACGAATAATCTACGAAGCAAGCCTTCGGACCACTCAATCGTCACCAATTTGCCTTCCGTAGGTGGCAAGAAGGGTAAATTTTTTTAGTAAATTCGGTTAACCCTCGCGAAATGGATTACTGCCTATGATAGTCCATGATCAATATTGGTTGATTGACGCCGTAAGCGGCAGTCGGCAGATAAACTAACGGTTTCATTTACTAGAGGGCGCATCTAGTATGAGAAAATGACGAGGTTTCACATGATAAACATGGCGACGCCCCTGTGATGACTGGGACGAATTAGTTACTGTATCAAGGACTACAGAACATTTTAGTAAAGAATTGCGTATGAGCAAAGATGGAGAAGAATAAAGGGAGTGTTATCACAAATAAACATATAGCAGTTGGAGAGCTAAGATTATCCCGTTAATGGAAAACTGTGATGATTCTACAGCTGGTTATGATAGCAAGGCAGAGGACCAATGATGTGTTAAGTCTAGGAGCTTGCTAGGCCTACTAAAGATCTTTGTTAAACAACTAGATCCTAGAACTACAAGAGTCTCTCTCTCTCTCTCTCTCTCTCTCTCTCTCTCTCTCTCTCTCTCTCTCTCTGTCTCTGTCTCTGTCTCTGTCTCTGTCTCTGTCTCTGTCTCTGTCTCTGTCTCTGTCTCTGTCTCTGTCTCTGTCTCTGTCTCTGTCTCTGTCTCTGTCTCTGTCTCTGTCTCTGTCTCTGTCTCTGTCTCTGTCGTCTCTGTCGTCTCTGTCGTCTCTGTCTCTCTCTCTCTCTCTCTCTCTCTCTCTCTCTCTCTCTCTCTCTCTCTCTCTCTTCTCTCATTCTCTCTCTCTCGCTTTCTTTTTTGGTCAGAAAGATACTGTTTAGTCAGAGGGGCAACGTATATAAGATGCTGTGCAGATGTTGTCTAGTGTTATAATAATATAAAATTGGTATAGAAATCCTTTGTAAATATATATGTTCATTTTAATGTCTTTTTTCATGGCAACGGGAACCTAGCTGACGCACAGCTTCCAGCAACTAAATTACGGACACATCTCAATCACTTAGCAACGCTATTCGGCGTTAAATAATCTAGTATTTGCGCGATTTACTAGCCTGGCAATGATGTGATTTGTGAAGCAATTTAAAGGTGAGAAGTTAAAAAAAACCAAAGCTCTAAGAAAATCAGATAACTGTCAAGTCTATGCTGTCACAAAATTACACTTAACGCTATCGTTTTCTTGTAGTGATAGCTAGTTTATAAAACTACAACCTTTTACATACGTCACTCTTTATTTGAAAAAATTACAACTCTCAAACAAGTGAAGCCAATGAAAATCCATTTTTGCCTATTTGCAAAAACGCTTCTTAGTTTTCCAGACAAAAATTATTCAGCTAACATCATATTGAATAGATGGTCCATAAAATCAACGTATTTTACAAGTGTTGTAGTCAACCCACGTTAAAAATAAATATAGGTTATAATAATAAGACACAGATAAGTGAAGGAAGAAAGGTGAGTGGAAATGGTATAAAGCACGAAGACCTGTGTTCCACACCGGTATTTACCCATATTTAAACGTTACTAGCAGGGGTCTGACGAAATTAATGCATATTATAGGGAAATAAAGAAAATTATATGAGAAAGCTGTGTTTTAAATTGGTCATTTAAAAACTACAGCTCTGCTCGAAGTATTGCGGCTGCTAATTTTTGCAAGATCTTACAAGTCACCAAATTTGGCATAGGTCTGTATATTTGGGAGTGCAGCCTTTGATAAACTGCCTGCACAAAAACTTGAAAAATCAATCTTGGTGAAGATTACTTGCTCACGCATAATGTTAACCAGTCAAATTTTGACAACTTTAAAAGCCCTAATCTCTTGAATTTCCGAAAAGTACACAGCAAATATGACATGGCATATTCAAGTTTTGTTCCGTGAATGGAGTTGCGGTGCGTCACGGTGTCAAACTTACTTTGCTGACCAACAAAGCATTCCCTAGCGTCATTTCTTGTCCACTACGCCACCATAAAATTATCTTTTAAAATCATTATAGGTTCATAAATTAATTCTTAATTACAGGAATAACAACAATGAATTAAAAAGTCCAACAATTAAAAAACAAGGATAAAAGAAAAAAACACGTTTCAAACAGCCAGAGTAGTAGTTTATCTGCAGGTGAAAAAGTGCAAAAATTATATGAATATATGTTATTACTAATATGTTAATTTTTTTGGGTTTTTTATTTTTCTTATAAACACGTGAAGATATCGCACTAAAGGTTGAAAAGGATAGAAAAAACACAGGAGTACAAAATCAAACAGAAACTAGAATCTTTACTAGTTTCTGTTGTTCCCACTCTGTACTATGACAGTGATCAGTGATTTTATACTTCTATTTCTCCCTTGCGTTTTTTATTTGCTGTGTTTCTGTGTTTTTCCATGTGATTGTACCTTTTTAGAGTGATATCATTGGGTGTTTCTAAAATAAAAAATTAAAATACAGTATTAGTAATTACGTGTAATAATGTGTACATTTTCACCTGTAGATAAACTGCAGTGGCAATTTAAAACGCTGAGTTTCTGTTTATTTTTTCTTGTTTTTTAATTGTTTGACTTTTTAAATATTCGTGATAGTTTACTCAACAAAATGCGGGAACCATCTGCAACAGTTCAATTTTAAACTTCACCTCATTTCATAAGCAATTAAACATTAATGGGCTATACTTTAAAAGACACTAGCTTGTCCTTAAAAATTAATATGTCATTTTTGACCATGGCGGGATGTATTTTCCCACACTATCCTACACAGCAAAGTGTTTAATTATGTCGCCATCTATCGAAAATATAATGAAATAAAGAGCTAATTGTCTTTTAGTAATAATAAATTCACATCATAATAAATTTTTGTAAAAATGAAACTTGACAAAATCACAGTAATTAATATCCACATTACTGATAACTGTAGCTGTTGCTATACACAATATGCAAATAAAATTTAAGGCACAAATTGTAAAAAAATCAGAAGCTAACAAAGTGCAGTAACATAATAAAAAAACGTTGGCTAAGAAGTTTCATGCATGACTGTAAAACACTGAATAGATCTCTGATAACTCATCCAGAAAATTTGAATTTCTCGCATAACTATTCTTTTCTACATAGTGATAATATATGTACAAAGATTAAAAGATAATACTAATATTAAATTATCCGTACAAAAAGATTAACTGAAGTTTTATTATGGTGTATTCAAGGAAAAGTAGAGAATTGAATAAACGGATTATAGCTCTACCAAAAAGTTTCATACAGAAAATATCAGTCCGCCCGTAAAATAGGCTTGCATTTTTTCTACATTCTAAATCTACAAAATCACGCATAAAATAAAAAGTAAAGCAAAGTTACAAAATCAAAACAAGCTAAAAACAATCCAAAACACGAAATGCAACAAAATCAGTAAAACTGAACACCAAGCGGGATGGGTTTTTAAAAATGATTGCAAAGTGCAAATTCAAAAATCAGGGTAAAATGCCTTCAGCTTGGGGCATAGATCTAAATCTTATGCAAAATCCAGATCTATGGTCTGGCAGCTGAAGTATGACATCACACCACTAACCTGACTGAGACTCCCTAATGATTCTGACGGTCTCAGCAGAAAATTCTTCAAGGTAGTCTGTAAGACAGAGGGATACAGCATAGTACTATGATAATTACAGCTGATAAGCTGACAACCACATTAATAATTATAAAAAAGAAGTTATAGATCTAGTGACGAAAAGCAGGTAAAATTGCTGTATCTCTGGCATGATTTAAATTAAAAGTAAAAGGCAAACTGATTAAAGCGAAACAAAATAAAACAAATAAACTAAAAGGTTCTTAACAAGCAGAACAAAATAATTATCAGTAAGCAGAAAAAATTAAGAACGTAATAATAATTTTATAACCAAACCTAATGTTATTTCAATGAGCGTTGTAATGAACTGTTGTTCTTTTTACCCTCCCTTAAAAATCAAGTAGGCCCATTGGTAATTGTCTGAACTGATATTTAGAAAAGTGAATTATTATTTACTAAGTATTAAGTAATGCAAATAAACCAAAAATAGTGCACCTATTTAACAAAATGATAAACAGGCAATATGAACTAAGCAAACATAAACAACAGACTCATTTTTTATTTGTCCTTGTCTGTTCAAGTTTCATAGTGAAGTGATAAATGAGATACGTATCAAGTGCTTTGAGCAAAGAATCGTTGTGATTTAGTTGAATGTAGGCAGAAAAACAGAACGAAAGATGACGTTCCGCGATATTACAATTAATGTGAAGTATCTGCTACACCAAGTGAAAAAGATGTCAACTGAAATCACGGAGCTCAGCATTATAACATTATGGCGCATTCAGACGTAGAGACTTCTCTCGCAACTTGTACTTGTGTGCACGTGTGAACGGCTTGGCAACTTTACTCTCAGAGAGAAGTTGCGTCACAAGTGTCACAAATGTCTAAACGCGCCATTAGCTGAAGCGAACATGCGCAAACAAAGAAATAAAATAACCTTCAAAAAGCCCAAAAAGTGTTCTATAGGAGGAACTTTAGGATGAATTTTAAAAAACTAAAAGCAATAATAATGAATTAGAGTTTTTGACAAATTTTAAGTGAAAAACGTTTAATGGCCCTTCCGTCTGACCTTCTCTATTTTTAGTGAAAAAAAGTAATGTGTCGGTTTAAATTAAAAATATTTTTTACAAAATTTTCAAGTGCAAAAAACTGAAAACTCCTGCTAATTAGTTCAAAAATAATTTGCTACGAATTTCGAGAAACTGAGCACTTGGGGAAGACGAATTTTCCTATGGCCACTGAAAACTTATAACATGAAAAAAATGAACTAAATCTTGTCATTTCACAAACTGTCAAGCATGCGCGCAGTAAACGTCAATGCCATGCAATATATAGATGCTGAATAGATGCTAAGCCATTTTATAACCCGAGGAAAGGTATAACCCAGTTCATGATGCATGATAGTACAAAGTATTATACGAAAACTTGCATAATTTGTCACGTAATGGCACTTTCAGAGCTGCGAATTATGAAGATGCATGAGCTTAACATAATTACTTATTCATATGACATATTTGGAAAGGATAAAAACCATCTAAGTTCCTAATATTAGCACTCAGTTCTAAGTAGGGCCGTGGACCTAATGTTAATGCACATGTTACATGCAATGTGTAAAATTCAGACATTTTATAAAATTGCTAGCCATGTCATATAACGCCTATAGATGTATTTCGAGAAAAGTACGAAATAATTGCTTTTCCTACATCTCTTTGACACTTTACCTAGGCGTTTTTATAATAGCTATTCAAGAGAACATTACTTAAGATTAGTTAATATATATTAAGATCAATGTTTTATTTTAACTTTTCCTAGATATTTTACACACTTACTAGGCATTAAATCGAATGCTTAAAACAGCTTAAGCAATGTATTCAATTAAGAAAGCAGTTGAAGAAAGTCGGTGAGTAAATCGCTTTTTTGGCAGTGGATGGAGCGTCACCATCTCTGGCAAGCCCCTTGACCAGGTGGGCCAATTTCCACATTTAGGAAGGCTGGTCAGACACAGGAAAAGGGCCAACGAACAAGCGAACGACCGTATTAATCTCACAAATTTCCAAGTACGTTGAAACTTAATTTATTTTACATATTCCCTAAAATGTAATTGGAATTACATGAAATGCTAGGAAATTTATCAAAACAATTGACAGTAATTTTATTTTTGCACTAACTAAAATTTATTCGAGCGTTCCACAAAATGCCCAGGAAAAGTATATTCAACATCTAAGAATTATATAATTTGCCTAAACAGACTTTTGCATTACATATTTTGCACAAGAAAAGTATAGAAGAAATTATGTTAGACGCTTTGCCTTATATTTATATATATATTATATTAATTCTTTATTTGTCATAAAAACGGTTCCCTCATTATAATAAAATTGAGTTAGCCTCAGCGTAATGTTAAAATAACAACACTGTTCAAGACAAATGCGTCCAGTGCATACTAAAAAAACTAAAGTGCAAACTATATACAATATAATGAACATATTTACAAATACCATATTAAAATATTTTTACAAACAATTATAGGAAAGTACATTAAATTTTACATTACATAGTGCACACTATTTATACATTTAACATTACGAAACACGAAACTAACATAACACGTATTACATTACATAATTTTTTTTAAAAAATTTCATTTTTAATCATTATATGGAGTCAGGGGCGCGGGTATATGAAAGTGGAGTCCGTGTAATTAGTATCAGATGCACAATGTGGAAGTTGAAACCTGTTATATTGATATTCTTTTATGTTTTGGCACTCCACAAAATATCTAGGCACTCTGTAGAATGCCGGTTTCACTTTGCCTGTAAAATGTACACAGGGCAAGTGAAATAACTGAGTAATCATGATGAATAGTTGACGACTGAAATTAAGCGACAAAAGTTAATGGATCGGTGACCCGATAGGAAAACTTCTTCAGGCCGGTTTTGTCTGCCATACTGATCTATATTATCTGCCTTGTTGAAGGAACGTGGCACATCGCAGAACTTGCTAAGAGAACATGACTGATACTGTATTAGTTTTTGAATTTCAGATTGCAGGAAATTTCATAATTATTTAAAATAAGTATATATGTAACCGCTGAGTGACAACCATTAGCTTACTGAGCGACTAACTAAAGTGAAAAACAAAACAGAGAAGGAAGCAGTGGAACCCGAAATTTAAAAAGTAAATGAATATATACAGCTGTAATATCATATCACTAGACTAAATAAATCACCTTTCCAAGACTGTTTTACTCAGTTTGTCAATAGCATGTTTATTTTTAACAGCATTTTACACAAATTGCTTTAAAAGTTAATAAAAATAAGGAAGGAACTTTCTCGAAATAGACTACTAATTATCAACGTGTTCTCATCTTGAGTAATTTAAGCCTTCAAAACCAGTAACTGAAGTGTATATAATGATTCTCACCTGTGAGCCTTTAAGATCTCGCCGCTTTTCCTCTTCATAGTTGAGAATCATCTCTACAGCTTCCACATTCTCCTCACTAATGAGAAAAAAGGAAAAAAATGGAAGTAATTTATTAAATAAAAATGCCCTAAACAAGGTTGGTAGTTATCAAAGATAGAAACATGAATTGAGACTTCAGAAAAATTTAATTTTTATTATTAATTTGCTGATGATTGAAGATACACAACGACATTTTTCTTGGTGCAAAGAAGATTTTAGTTAACAGGGAAAAACTCCGCAGATAATTGACTCACGGAACAAAACTGGAATTATAAATTGTCATTCTGCATCTAGAAATATTCGGGTAAAATTTGAAATTGCTTAAAAGTGCTGCGACCCAACTATCGGCGTTTAGGACTCAATAAGGACGGATCTTGTAAGGAGCTTCCCTTAAAGTAGTGATAAAAAAAGCTTAACGTGGCTTCGATGAGTAAGAGATTACAGGATAGATCCCAAATCATTAAAATCAGTCTGGGTGGAGGATATTAATTATTATGATGAGTATGATAAGCCACGATATTTTTCTTCTGTTTCTTCTGTCTTTTTCCTATTTTGTTTGTGCATTCGTCCACTCATTGATTCACTACTAAGCCCCTGACACAACACAAACAACAACAAACACAACAAATGGCAATAATTTCTTTGAATTCCAAGGCTTCCAAATTTTCTGACGAAGTCTAGCTAATCTAATTTGTCACATCAGTTAAAACACCCACCTCGGAAATCATAAAGCTAATATAGTTTCAGAACTATGTGGTAGCCTTAGTTTACATTAAGTAATTGGCGATATTGTTCTTAACCTGAGGTCGATCTAAGGTCACTAGCATAAATCAGGTTCCCTACTAATTACTAGTAAAGGATGGCGTGCAATTTCACACTGTGCAGACCGGGTTTTTATTTTACTTACAAAAGCTTAGTGTGAAGTCTTCCCGTAATGAGCTTTTCTAAGAGAAATTCTAGCCGTTTTAATGGCGTTTCCGTTCAAGTAACGCTACGGACAAAATTCTCAGTTTCTTGACAGAATAATTGTTACGTGGAAACTTACAGCTAGCTGCTGTTATTAAACTCCAAGTCGACATTCGCAATTGATGCTGAGTGAACACAACTGGTAAATTAAAATAAACGCTCTTTTAACTGAACTAACGCTTTCTTAGTTTTTTGCAAGTAAATTTTCATGAGAAATTATTCCGAAGGTAGGTTTGATGCATTACTTAATAGGAGTTATTGCAAATCACACAACCAGCTTAAAAATCCCACATTTTTAACTGCTCTCAGAGCGAATAAAAATTGCAACTTGTGTGCGATATTGTGGAGCATCTTTCTTAAATTACTTACATTTTATTTTAGTTGCTCGTAATTATTTTCAATTGTTAATGGATGGTAGTCATAGCAGCTACGACACTTATTTTTTGCCGCTTAGCCCAAGAGGAGACGAATTAAATTCTATGCAAAAATTTTATATTCCAACAACACATTACAAATTACAATAATTATACTTGCCACTGTTATGTAAGACAATTATCACAAATTTTATTATTACTATTACTATATTACTATTATAATAACACCCAAAAAGATTGGTCTCGTGGATATTAAATGGGGTGTCATTTTTATTGTCCTCCATCTCAGCGCTGCCATGCTTAAATGAGCTCTTCCGCACAAGGACTCTTCTCCTTGAAGTTCCTTCTCCACGCGAAACGCACGAGGTATAACCACGTATGAAACACGGCATTTCTTTCTCTAGATGTAGCATTTAACGAGGTATTTGTAACAAGAAGCGGACACCTAGCGCAGGTATATATAATTAGATTTACGAAAATCTGATAGCCTGTCATTGTGGCTCACTGAGTATACGGTAACCTTAGAAGTAAGCAATGCTCGCCACCTCAATTATGGTTTATTACAGCGATATGCTTCCCAATAAGAGAAGGTATTGCCTTTTGATGGTCATTGGCTAACGTCTTTAAGCCAGGCTCTGCCACTTCTGCATACTAGCACGTGATTTGGGCTTGTGTGTCTGTTTGTGGTTTATTTGTTTACTCGCTTGGTTGGTTGTTTTCTTTTGTTTTTTGCCGTTCATTCGATTTCAACAAAACTTTTAATATAGCCCTTTCTCTGTGTTTAATATAACGTTCGGTTCCTAAACTGCAAATCGAGAATGAAACGCCCCAAGCAGTATTTGCTGAACTAACAAAAGTAAAACGACTAGCAAGTATCTAGTAAGGTGAATACTGATTATGTAAGCCCCCTTTGCAGCTACAGTGACCATTCAAATATTTTTTGAAATTAACTCGACCTTTACGCGGTATTCTCAAGCAGTACTTCGCTTCGTTTAAACGTAGTTGCCCTAAATCCCAATTTTGTAAGAGATAGCAAATTAGCAACAGAGAGATAATATTCAAAATAATTCTATTGCAGCCACTTTTGTGGAATGACCTTTTCGCCAAGTAAACAACATGCAGTGTAACAACTATTGCGCTGCTAAAGCATCAAAGGGATTTTCCTCATTGTATAAACCTACCTTATAGCATGTAATAAGGCATCGCCGAGTTCCACATTGTGATGTAGAAGCAATTCTAGCATTTCCATGTTCTCATTTTCAATGGCAATGAGAAGGGCTGATCTACCGAGCGGATCAACACAATTGATGTTGATGTGGTAGCTAGTGAGAGAGTCTTGCAGAAACTGCTTAACCTGAAAAGCACAAAGAAATAAAAATCTTCCCAACATAAAAACATCGGAAAACGTTAAACCTCTTTTAGCTCCATTAATATTACAACGACGGTCAGATGTTAAACTTAAATGTATTGATCACCAAGACACCAGAGGGTATCATATCAACTGTCTTATGTTGTTTGCTTATGACTTAATTAAGATAGTTTTTTGGAAATAAGTTAAAGACAACAATGTAAAATAAAATCTCAGACACATCAAGACCATCCTGACCCAAGATAGCTTTCTCCATCAACATGTTGGTCAAAAACGTTGACGTCTGCTAAAAGGGCTTTCCATATACCAATTTTGTATTCATCGTGTAGAGTAAATTTTAAACGCTGTGCGAAATCACAAGAGTTAATAAGCGCATATTCGTGATAATCAACGTGACTATGGAATATGGTTGACAACTAATTGCGAAACGAAAACGAAACTTCATTTCTATTATTTCAGAAATTAAACTACTTTTCGTTGTGTGTCATGATTTATAGTATTATTTGTATTAATTTGTGAGGTGTATATGAACTTTGTAAAGTTTGAAATAAAAGATTAGATCAAATCAAAATCCGTCAGTCAGTCAGTCAGTCAGTCAGTCAGAAAAATTAGATACATTGGGCATAAAATTCTGTATCAAAGAAGATAATAATTATAGCCTAAACATACTTGTGGATGTGTGTTTTAGTGTTTATACTTGAATATGCCTGTTATTTTTTATCGTTGCGAAATTTTCTAATTTTTATGCATTTATTTACTTCCTTTTGTAACATTTTCGTATAGTTGTTGTTGGTTCTGTATCGAATATGAACATTATGAACATTCAAATAAAATATTAAATCTAAAAATCTAAAATCAGTCAGTCAGACAGGCAGGCAGACAGTAAGACAATCAGTAAATTAGTTTATACGAATCAATTAGTCAGTCACGTAGTTAGCCAATTAGCCAGCAAGCCAGCCTGCCAGTTAGTTTGTCAAAAATCTGCCAGCAGAACTTATTTTATATTTATTTTTTCGAGTTCATTTGCTTTCTGTTTTCGTTCTCTTACCTTGGGCATATCACCATGCTCCACGGCGAGGAGGAACCTCTTCTCCTCTATAGTCAGATCCCTCTCCTTCCGTACCATGTTCATGCTAATGACGTCACCGTCACCTTCTCCACTCTCCGAATCCATCTTGGAGCGGAACACCTCTCCCACCAGCGTATCAAACTAAAAAACAAAGAATAGTTAAAACAAAAGATAACAACAACCTGATGCACAAAAACATGGCAGCAAATCCAAATGCAAATCGTATTAAATTTTGTGATTTTAACATGTTACTGCACGTACGACGCTACACATAGGGTTGCGAATGTCATACAATTTTAAGAACTAGTTCCAGTTCTTGATGTTGTGACAAGATAAGAACAAATTCCAGTTCAACAAAACGACAAAAGGAACTGCTTCAAATTCCTAGTTCCTCTGAGTTCCCAGGAAAGAAACATTTCCTTTCGTAAAAAGGAACTTAGTTCACTTCCGATTCACACTTTTGTTTTTTTTTCCACTATGCATTGGTATAACCCTGGTAAGCTGGCGACTTTTAAGTATTTCTAGCGGATCAATAATAAATTTTGTTTTTTATTGGGACATTACCAAAGAAAGCAAGGACGAAAATGCAAAATCTTAAAAGAATTGTAAATCTAGGGGGAAATTGGAAAGTTCCATTAACATTTTAAAAAAGAATACCAAAAAGTTCCAAACTTCCAATTCCGCGTTCCGGAAGGAACCAACTCCAGGAACTTCGTTCCATGAACCAAGTTCAATTAAAGATTTTCATAACTCTGTGATTACACACGATGCCCTAAATGGACAACAAAATGCTGCACAAGTCAGAAGCCATTACTGTATACTGTTAACCGACTGTTCGCTCAAGAGATCCAAACCTCTTGCAGAGTCATCAGGTACTGACAACTATAAGTTTAGCATGAATGCATTGAAACAGCTAATAGAAGGAGAGTGTTGCAGTGATGGCAGCTGCTGAAAACATGGGGGATAAAATCGTTAATATTATCCGAGTTGGCCGTATCACTAGCTTGCACTTTTTCCCTCCGTATGTCCGTCTCCAAACAAGTCACCTGTCCAATGTGTCCACCTAGCCAACCGCTTCTGTTTTTACTTGTCCATTGCCCTATATATTGCCTGGCGGTTAGCATACCTGTAAATGCATACACTCGTGCTTTTGTTCTTTTCTGTTTTTATTTATTGACTGTTCTGTTAATGTAACATGGCAATAAAAATTTTTTACTTCGAAATAAAAAGATTTTGTTAAACTTCACAGAAGGACAGCGTGTGATTTTCTTTCATTCGTTTATCTGTGCATTTGTTTAAATTTCACTCGTTCGTCCACAAATGCGCTAATACACACTTTCATTTGTGCATCAGGTCATTATCTTAATAATTGTTCCTACGTTTTATATGTTTTATATGCATTTGATTACAGATTTATTTGTTTATTTATTTATTGGTTCGCTTGCTCCTGGATGACCGTACAGTAATGTAATCAGTAATTTACCTAAACTAATAAAATAAACTTCGTCACTTTCTTTGCTCAGATTCAACTAGTTAAATGATGGCAATAAATTACCGTAGTACTACTTCAGCGATGTGTGCCGAAACACCATTAATAATAGTCAAGTCCCGTTCAAATTCAGGCGGTTTAATTCAATACACATACAGTAAATTTCTTATTTATTCAGTAGAAAAACAATTTCAATACAAAGTACTAGACCTACAGGAACTATTACAAAGGAAAAGTGGGGAAAATTGAATTCTTCTATTGCGCAAGTGATTGAAATTCGTTGCACAAAACCGAATGTCACATTTCATTTGTGTAATTTCATTGAGTGAAGAATTTTACAATGAAATCAGCAAGGATTTTGTCTTGTAAGTCGCGTGCGCAAGTCAAGTGTTTAGTAACGCTTCACAAATTTCTGTTCGCTCAGCGGTGCAACTAGGAAGACATGTTTTCTGCTTTTTTGTTCGTACCAGCACAAAATTTGATGAAAATCAACTTTACCCGTTGTAGCAGCTATGGCCGAGTGTGGTAGAAGAATGAAATTCACTTATGCTTGCCACAGAATTGATTAAGTTGTCTGAGAAAAACAGTAAAGCATAACAGAACAATACGCAATTACATGTGGCTATATTGACAGTAAAGGGGGAATTGTGGGAGGGGAATGACAGCGATAGGCTGTAGCCCAGCAATCATTTCTTTTACCAGTTTCATCAATGTTCGACTGATTAATATCGATCGACTGCTTGAGTGATTGATTGGATTATTGATTGACTTTTTCATTGATTGACTGACTGGCTGACTGATCGATCAATTCACACACTGATTCGCACACGCAATCGTTTTTTTCTCAAATGTTAAGCCTTAAGAAATTTTAGCACCTTATGTACGGATCTGCCCTGGGCCTTACAATTTATCAAAAGAAGATGTTCAATAATTCAGATTGTGTGGTCAATAGAACGGCACAGTAGAGGATGTGTCGAAATGGCAAACATCTTCAAATGCATTTGATCTTTATAAGCAAAGTTTGCAAGGGCAGCTCTAAGTTGTCTTGCACAGGGAGCATCCAGGACAGGGCATATGCAAGTTCACTAACAATCAGTTTGTTTGAGATGGTTTCTGCGGAAATAACGTGCAGTTTTCACTGCGTAATTTGATTTCTGACAACTTAATTTGTATCGTTCAACAAAATTAGACATTCGAGTATAACACTCTGAAGTTTATGACATTGATGGGGGCTTCACTATCGTGAGGCAACTTCTTAACTGTTGGATCAATGAAATTCTATCTGTATTTAGATGTGTGAAAAGATTTTTTAAATCCCTGGCTTTTCAGTCTAGGAATTTCTGCAATTTGTTAGGCTAAACAGGCAGGCAATATGCGTTCACAGTAGCTATGTACCAGTCTTCAGAAAAACCGATGCATCGGCAACCGATATAATTTCCTATGATTGGCTCATTTTATAGGTTCAAAATATGATGCAGCTTAATTAGCTTTGTTTTAAAAATTTAGGTGAAAAAACTTAAAGCAAGAAATGCCAGAAATCATGCAGAAAATCTGCTACTATACGGAAATATTGCTTGAGTACGGGTACATAATGTCTTCATCAAGCTCAGCAGTTTTAGTCGTTATGGATTCATACAGGTTGTAACTTGCTGTCAGATTCAGTAAGTTAGTGACGCTTACAAGCAAGTTGCTTTAGAGTTTAGGCGCTTGAACAGCAGTCAAGTTGAACTCGATACCTATAACATATCTGTCCAGCGTAGCTATGATTGATTGCAATTCAACCAGTACACGGCACGTCGTGCCCAGAGTTAATCAAATGATATAATCGATAATTGGAGTTGATAACGCGAGAGATATAGCTAGTTAGCCAATACAGACACTGTGTGATTGCAGTGAGGACGCTTGGATAAGTGCGTCTGCCATTAAATGAATTTTATTATTTTACTAAGACAAACTGATCACTGTCACAATACTACTGGATATCTCGGATGGTGTGCTAGATATCAAACATACTTATACCAAAAAACATTAAAAAGTAAAAGTACACAAAAGAAATGAGGAAAGACAAAGAAAAAAGAAAAAGTATGGAAAAAAGAAAAGAAAAAAGAAGAAAGAAAAGGGTAAAAAAGGAAGAAAGAAAGAAGGAAAATGTATTAACGAAAGGAGGAATGCAATAGGAAAAATGAAAGAAAGATCGGAAAGAATTTGTGATTATTCTGAAATATATCAATTGAAATTTAAAGCTTTCGTCAATAACTATTAAAGTTTGAGTTAACAGTTGACGAAATATACTACTTGACACCATTACGTTCCTACCTGATACAATATTTTATTGGTGGCCCACTGCTTGTCTCAAACTTTTCCGCTGTGTTAACTACATAGCATTTCACCCTATGATGAGCAATTTTAGCTAATAATTTGATTACGCTAAATTTTCAAATTGTATCAGGTTGCGTAATTAAAAGGAAAGCGAAAAAATATGAAGCAGAAGAGGAGAAAAAATAAAAGGGAAAGAAGACAAGAAAGAAAAAACAAGAAAAAGAAAAAATAACAATGATTATGACGACGACAGAGATGACTATGATGATAATGGTGATAATAATGATAACGATAATAACAATAGTAATGATGATGATGATGACTATAACGATGATGGTCATAACGACGCTTAAAAAGACAACGTCTGATTGCGATGGAGGTTACAATGAAAACAGTAAGAAGAAGAAAAGAATTTAAAATTTAAGAAGAAGAAAAGAATTTAACCTTTTGAAAAAGTAGTATTTAAACTGCCACAATAATAAGGAGCTTTTGTTAAACACAGAAACAACAAAAAATCTCAAACAAACAACCGCGTAAACTTGCACAGCTGCAAAACTGCCACTGATCTCAGGTCTAAGTTCAATGTAATCTCGACTGATACGATTCAATTTCTAATTCTCGAACATGAATCCTCGCTTTCATTAGAAGCCTGGAGGATTAGAGGGACTGGAGTGTCTTTCATTCAGAATTTTCCTTACTGTCTTAACAAAGTTAGAGAAGTAATAGACTTGGCAAATAATCAATGTGACAAATCTAGCTAGGCTGGAGAGGTGGATCGAGTAATGGTGTATTGACCTATCTCTGACAAGCATTTTATTGATGGGTAGTCGAAGAAGTTCTTAGAGGTATGTCCTTCTGTGAGTAATGCTTTCCTTACACACTGTTCCTCAGTATATCGCATTGAGAAGTCAGGAAGGAAAGATCACCTCTTATTTGCCGGTGGCTTAGTTTAATATTGGCTGATGAAAATTCATTCACAAAGTTTAAAACATGACTGACTTAAAGCACAAGAAAACTCTCAATTTGCATAAAGCATAAGAAATTCGTCTTGAGATTTTATATCACTTACATACTGCCTTTTTGCATATTAGACTTGCGTCGGCAATAACGCTGTATAAAAGATGTAAACTTACTCCAGCGATGACCGTTAGATGCAGCCATTTTGACGATCAGTCATTTGAAACAAATTTAGATAACATTCTGTAAAGTTTGAAAAAATAATCACAGCATTCGTAGCGCACACGTCACCAACTACGTAAAATTCAAAATTACTGTATCTTGTCAAGCAAGATTAAAATGCGTTTTTGGATAGTGAGTGGCGCACCCTGGAGGGTGAGTCAGCGACATTTTACCAATTGGCACAAACATTTTAAATTGTTAGTCTAGTTACATAGGTCTTTCCAGTAGGTAAATGAAATGCTAAGTAATATAATTTTGCACGGAAAGTTTTTTGGGACATAGTTTAACATGTACTTTTCTTCCCCCTGACTGACGTTTGCGTGAGTGACGTCATGTAATGGCGCCGTCGGAGCAGTGTCGCTGGAGATTTAAAGAGAAAACGAACAAAAAATCCTTTCAACGCGAGTACGGTATACGCATAAAGTTGCTGTAAAGTAATACAATTTCTTAAGGCGATTTTTCTGAAACCTACTTTAGTTACCCTTTTCTTGTCCTTTAACAGGATTCAAAGATTTTGAATAGTGACTGATTAATACTTAATCTTAGCGATTTTGATTTTGCTTATCTAAAAAATTAAAATTGTCATTTTGGAACATTGCAGACAGCAATAAAGCACTGAATAACAGAACCAATTTATAAGGGATAGCTATAACAGGACCGGAATCCAGCTCATTGTCAAGAATAAGTCTCTAAGATGACATTATTGAACTGGTAAAGGCGTCTTAGCGAACTCTGATTGTGAATACATCCTCCCTCAACGAGATTTACAGCCAGAATCAATATGGTGAATAAAATTTCCCAAAGCGAGTAATGAACTCTGTAGTGACCATCCTTTCGCCGATCAGCTCTGGTCTTGCAGCCGTTGCTTAACTTCGCTCGCTAAGTACACATTGTGACCACTAGGGAAAATCAGCAAAAATTTCTAAAATTTTAAGAATTAAAAATGTCGGTGCAATTACAGCGTAGGTAAAGTGGTAACTCGCTTCCATTTTCTACTGATATTTTATTTATCGGATAAAAATAAATGTAATTATTTTTTGCAGGAGGATTGTCAATTACATACACCAAACACTTTTATTTCGTATTTCAGTTCATGTCAAAGAGCAATTTGGTCATTTATACGTTTCATAGTGTTTAATAAATCAAGGAAATGATCAGTATGCAGCCAAATTTCGCTCAAGAAGTGTTCTTAAGATTCACCAAAAATGTTTTGCTTCTGAGGTCAAGAGCCACAGCTCAATGTAATACAGCAATTTAATAAATACATTTTTATTACAACTGTTGATTACTCGTCATCCAAGGTTTAATTGATAAAATTGTTGCCTTTAATATCTGCATCCATGTGGTGAAACTGTTAAAAGTCAAAGTCAAGTTGCACAGAAATGATATCCTAAATGATGTTCAAAGTTGAATATAGCAGCAATCAAGTCGCAGGTGCCTTGAGTACAGCATCAGCATCCTCCTGCTCGCCTATATAGTTTCTTAATGAATCTCCTGCTCGCTAATTTTGTTCGCCTGTATAGTTTCTTAATAAAATAAATGGGTAAAATAAATAAATTTTACGATTAAAATCTCTATTTCATAGTTCTGAACACACAACCATGTACATCGACTTTGCACATGGCAAAACTTTTGTAGCGAAAAGAAAAACTCGCAAAACAAACAAGCAAGCAAGCAAACAAACAAACAAACAAACACGCAAACAAACAAACAAACAAACAAACAAACGACCAAGCAAGCAAATTAGACAAAAGACAAACTGACTCCATAAATGAGAGGACAAACGACTTCATTAAATTTTATTCTGCGTTATTATGCAGTTAATTTACTTTATGAGAAGCGAATCATATTATATTAAAAATTCAGAACAGACAAAGTCAAATGACATTCAGACTGTGGCTTCTTTTGAAGACTAGTCTATTACATGTCATTCCGTCATGTTAACAAGAGATCCGCTTTTTGTCCTGTCTTATCCTTGTACAAGTCAAACAATGTGGGTTTCATCTACAAAGGCATATCCAGGTGCAGGTGCCCAGATACTGAAGCAAATTAATGAAAATGTAAACATAAATCACATACTGAATCATGCTTTCGAAATGGGAAGTGCAAAAAGGAATGATAGGCGATTTTTAAATCACAAATGACATCTACATACTAAGTTTAGTTACCCACAAGTGATTTCAATGCATGTATCAACCCGAACAACATCTATATATTAGACAGACACGACAAACAAAACTGGTTCTTAGAGGATATCTTATTACCATGTAGTATTCAAGAAAGATTGGAAAATTGGCTTCTTATTTGTGTAAAAGGATTTGCAATACTAGAAAGAGCACACAGTGTGCACATTGCCGAGCCTGTCTGATCTAGAACAACAGCACACATAATGATAAAATTACTTTATATATACGAATATGACTGAGTAAACCTATTTGTAACTGTTGAAGATGAGACAGACATCAGACACCACGAAAGTTTTGTTAATACTACTAGCTTCATTCTTTTTGTATCATTCTTTTTGCTTTGTTGGCTGCTCTCATCAGTTTAAAACCATAAAGTATATTTAATTTCCACAAGCTAAATAATAGCATCTTGTAAATATAAAGAAATGAAAAAATATGGCATTTTCTATTTTCTGTTCCAGTTCTTGTCTCTGTGATAATTTTTTCGGTTGTAAGCTACTTTGCTTATTGATGTTTAGGCAGTATTCACGACACCAAAGATCATCAATAGTCTGAACGCGTCTTTATTTTGCCACCTTGACCGCTACCTCACGTAATGCCGTTTGCTGACCTCTGTAGTATTCTTGTTTAAGGTTATAGTATTCAGAACGGTTCTCTAATGACGTTAAATTCTCATTCAGCCTTAGCTTATAGACAACAGTTTAGGCCTAAAGTCCCTAAACTCAGCTAACCCTTTAATGAGAATCATGTGCAAACTAGCGAAGCATTTTTACTTAACAATGATCCTTCTATGTAGCTTAACAGATATACTAACACATACTTGACTAGTTAAATGAGCACAAAAGATGATTTATTAAAAGATAAACTCGATACTTCAACTACCTAACGGCTGCCATTCTCAACAGTGTCTACAAGTTTAGATGATCAAAACGTTCAAACTTTAGATTTATACGTTTAAACGTGTACGTACTCTTGAGAATGGCTGCTATTACGAGTCGAAACATCGAGTTTACGAAAAACTTAACAAGGGTGGAATAACAAATCGACGAGTCCCATCCATAAATAAAATAAAAAATAGTTAATCACAACAAGGTTTATAAATAAAAAAGAGCATTTCGGGAAACCATATCATGCAGCAAGTTGATGACAGGAGCAGTGTTTTCCCGAAATGTCGCTTTTATTGTGATTAACTATATTATTTTTACAACTACGTATTGAACAATTTGGAATGATTAATCTTTAGAAAGGAGGAAGAAGAGGAGAAAAAGGAGAAACCTGGTTATTTCAAGTGTTGCCCGAGTGTCCGTAATTAAAAACGATCGCTTTTAAAAAAATTATAAAACGCCCTAAACATCCTATTACATACTTTATTTAGCAATGTCATTATTGTAAATGTCTATTAAACTTGCTGCTATATAATTGCCTGCTAATGGTGGCAAGCCTAGCGTTGACTGGGATAAGCTCAAATGCTTGGTGCGTGGCTCGATCTTCGAGTAATTGGGCAAAAATTACCACACTAAAGAGGAAAAGTTTAGTGGACATAGTACCATGAGTAAATTACTTTAGCAAATTTCTCAATATGAGCTTGTTTCTTATGTAGACTGGAAATTGTACCTAAGTAAGTGCAGAACTTGACAAAGTTTGCTGGCTGCTTTAAAGTAAAACAATTGCAGGAATTTGTACAACTTAACAAAAGTGGTTCTTTGTTGTTCTTAGCAGGAATCATGCTTTTATCAAATACAAACAGCACAATATGATTTTCTTTATATTGTTTGTTTGCTTTCAGAAGGCCTTTTCGTTGCTATGTCTTCAGTAAATCCAAAATTCACTCACAGATTCACTGAAAACGTGTGAAAGAAAAGGCCTTCAGGAATACAAGAAACTGTATAAGGAAAATCATAATGCGCTGTTTGTATTAAATACAAAAGCTGTTTCTATGTTACTACCTCCGCGAAATAATTATTTTTGATGAATGCAATGGTGTTAGAATGCAGGCCATTAGCTGTCTTGTCTTACTAATAGTATCAAGCGAATTATGCGAGGCAAATTAACATGATGGAGATGACAAGGAGATGAAGATGTGAGGCTCGTTTCTAAGCATGCAAGAAGCTGCGTTGCCAAGTGCGTAGGACAGAATTAGAGCTACTTTGTTGCGTAGCAACCTGAGATGTCAGGTAGGATGTTAAAAAGGCCATAGTCACAATAATTGTTGCTTTATTCTTCTTCATAGAATTTGTGAAGAGGGCTTTGCGAAAGTCGGGGGTGTACCTATAGTTTCCATCATGTAAAATAGTGTAAACAATACTTTTTTCATTTTTTAGCGCTGCGCAATTCTTATGCAGTAAGAGTGATAAAAGCTGGAATTTCGCTTCGAGATCTGCAAGTTTGAATAGTGTCTGTCTACCTGCCTGTCTGTCTGTCTGTCTGTCTGTCTGTCTGTCTGTCTGTCTGTCTGTCTGTCTGTCTGTCTGTCTGTCTGTCTATCTGTCTCTCTGTCTGTCTGTCTTATTAACTGAGCTCTCTATGCTGCACATAAAAAACTTAGTTTTTATGACTATCACTCTGTGCAGAGTAAATAACAAACCCTTGCTGAAATCGAAATTTTCGTTGTCAAAAGTATGTGTGTGTGTGTGCGTGCGTGTGCGTGTGCGTGTGTGTTTGCTTCTGCATTTTCTGAAAAATAGCTTGTCTTCATATGCGAAAGTGTGGTTATGATAGTGTACGGGGATAGATCGTTTGCCTTTATAATATGTTGAGAACTTGATTGTGGCTAAAACACAACGCAATACAATGTATAGGTGAAATTCAATAACTACCTAAACGCGAATAACGCAGTAAGTGAAAATAACCGAGTCTAAATAACGTTTAACAATTAACAGGACCGTTGAATATTGACATTGGTGGTTCTGAAAAAAAACAAGTTTGACATTAATAGCCAATGTATGCCAGGCAGATTATATGGCGAATAAAACATTTTATTCCCTTTCTCACAAAGCCTAAACAAATTTAATAAAGTAGTCATCATAAATTCGCCCTCTAATTCAAAAATTTAATAGTTTTTAGTTTCTTGTCATTTCCTAAACTCAACTAATGGCCATTGCAAACAGGTAAATACTCTTCGAACAGGTGACTGCCACTTGTGTTACATGCGAGAAGTGTTTGGGCATACTCTTAAATCAGGAGGTTTTACTTAAAAGCAAATTGTCAGCCATGCACAAAACTGAGTCATCATAATTAGTAGTTGGGCGGACAATACTCAGATGTAAATGCGGTGAATGAATGTTCGGCTTTCAGTGATTCATAAGCTATGGCGCCTTGCAGCATTTTTATTACCGAAACCACAGTGCCAAACTAATATTGCACAGCTCTGCTCTAGCGGGCAATACACAGACAAATAAAATTATATTACATATTACCTCCGTGAAATCCTCACTACTTGACACGGTGCTACAGACTCCCTCTCTTTGCATACTTCGGAACAACTTCCAAAACTACGCCTGTGCATACGTGTACTGACTTGTTACATCACACTCAAGTCTTTGTGGACGCTTTTTTGCACATAATTGCAACATCTGCAAAAAGAGGGCCTGCGTTTTCTGATCCTTCCCTTTGTCTGCATAATTTGTTTATCCTCATCATTACCACATTGTTAAATCAAAGAAACCAAATAAATCAAAGATTTATCTTCTTCAACTCCATCGATTCCAATTCAAAGTATTCTCAGGTGTCAAACAAGAAGATTACTTAAGATGAACAACACTCGAATTCAGCAACTAATAACACTAAGCTTTTAGGATTTTAACGCTGTCTTTACTCTGTAAGTCTTTAAAACACGGGCCGTTTTACTTAGAAAAGCTATTAAAGCAATTGAAATTAAACTTTTGAACATTTCCACGTTATTTCCTATTCGCGGGTTAAGCCTGTCAGATACAAGCATATAAAATGGTTAGTTTACTTCTCGTAATATTATTTACTTCAACCTAGCGCATAAATAATTGCATAAACGGTGCATAAGTAATTAATTAGTCGTAATCGATTTAATCTGTGCATTTTTACTAAGTCGGAAACGACAGGAGTAACTAAATCTATGACGAAACGGCAGCAAATCTTATTTGGAAATCACAGAAAAAAAAGGAGTACGTAAGAGGTTAGTCCAGAAGCAAATTCAAAACTTAAGTCTTAGATGCAGCAGGTGTAGTTCGATCCATGAGACATCCAAGGCCGACGAAAATCATGAAAGCCTTTAGCAAATAAAAGTGCGTGAAAGAAGCTGCAGTTACACATCACGCATTTCGTACTAATAACTTGTCAAACGAAATGGTGCAACGGCGACAGTTCTTGTGTTTAGAAGTGACTTCTGTCTGCTCTTCAAGCCACCCCCAAACCGAACAGAACACGATAGGTTTCTAAAGAGAAGGTACAGCAGATAACCAAATAAAAGTTTGTAGAATGTTAAGAAATTGCGAGTTGTGTTGATGCTCTTACAACAATTATCCACGTTAGTGACGTCATTTCCACGGCTTTATCAAGTGTTTCCACTTTATGTGTGTACTATAACCATTCAATCGTCCTCGTTAGCGTGAACAAACATTAATTACGACAAACCTGTCCGGATGCGACACGTCCGATGAATGTTCCAGCTGGTGGTTGAAGCCGGTGATCCAGGCTGCGCGCTGATGCGCCAGGAGGGAATCAATGGGAGAATAAGATTTATTGAGAATCTAGCCCGAGTAACTCGCTAACCGTGACTTGAAGAAACTAAGGTAAATGACAATCGCAATTAAAGTAAACAAAATGGTATGATGTCCGAGCAGCACCATGAACTAAGCAATGATCGCAGTTATTACAGTAGGACATTTCAAAATCCATAGAACAGGAATCATTTAATGAGCAACGTCAGACATTTTTGTTTTTGATATTTTAACAAAAATCAAGCATCTAGAATGAAAGAAGCAAAATTTAGGCAAGTACTAAGCGAAAGCCAATGTCGTCTTAAATTGGAAATATGAAATTTGAGCCTTGGGAATATAATAAAAACTGCAAAAACAGGTCAAATAAAAAAATTAAAGAAACAAGAAAGTCTTGTCATTACCCGTTTTTATGAAAAACTCTTTGAACGTTTTCTCGTGAAGCAAAAAGTTTTTTACGTTTTTATGTTATTTTTACAGTTTTTTACCAGATATTTTTTCTAGCTATTAAAAACCCCATAACACTCGATTCAAGCAGTGGAAAAAGAAAAACAGCAGGAAGAAAAAGAGGAAAGCTATGAGCGTTTTATTACTAATTTCATGTGAAAGAACTACTTTCACGTAAGCAGATAAGAAATGTTGTTTTTTTAGGATCAAGAATAAAAACGCAAAAATAATTAAAACGGTGAGCATAATTACAACGAGAAGTTTGTTTAAACTGCAAACAAGCAGCAGTAATCTGATACTGTAATACTCATTATTATATTACATCGTAATTAAGCAATGACTAGCAGACAGACTAACAGGAAAGAGAAGAAAGTTACTGAAGCAGTAAAACGTGAGATGTTGCAGACAAATTAGCGCCAGGGATCAAATTACTCAAGAATTTTTGACTCGCAGTCACACAAGTAGTGGAAATAATTACTTTGTGACAAAAATGTCTACTAACAGTTCACCTCTTAACGCAAAGAAGAAATCCCGAAGTAGAGTACCAAGCTCAAGCAGTGACAAAAACAGAAACAGGCACGTAAAACATTCGTAGAGTTAGTGAGTACGGATCTGCCAAACCTTATGCCAGACCCTCAGGTGATTTTAAAAATCTAATCACTAGCTACTATCTATACCGATGATACTCTGTATAAAATCTCATTAAAAGCGTGTCACATCGTATGTCATAAGGAGTACCTATAATTGGCTTTGAACTCGAATCGAAATTAATTAGCTTCCTCCTTGTAGTGCAAAAAGGCGAAACTTAATTCTTTTCTCACCATCACAATACCAGGCTGGCTATTACTAATATAGGTATTTCATACTTTTTGACACGTCTAATGTTTGTTTGCATGGTTTACCTAGACGGATGAGGCAAAAGTGATGACCTTACAAAAGTGATTATATTGAAAAAGGGCAATACCCAATTTTAAATTATTTGTATATTTATTTACCTGTATGTCTGTCTGTTTAACGAGATTTATAATAATAATAATAATAATGGTGACGGTGATGAATTACGATGATGATGATGATGATGATGATGATGATGATAAATACTAATAATAATAATACTACTACTACTACTACTACTACTACTACTAATAATAATAATAATAATAATAATAATAATAATAGTAATAATAATAATAATAATAATAATAATAATAATAATAATAATAATAATAATAATAATAATAATAATAATAATAATAATAATAATAATAATATTTACCTCACTCCCGTTCTCCCCCTCTCTCACTCTCTCTCGCTCTCTTTCTTCTCTTGCTATTAATGTGAAGAAAGAAACGACAAAACTCCCTCAAAGCTGTAGTGAATCACATAGATACTGTTATCAAATACTTTTAATATGCATAATGTAAGTCTCGGTTGCCGGCGTTTAGACCATATTATCAGAGTTTGTTAACTGCATCTTTGTCATTCCTGCTGCGTCGTCAAAGTCACAAAACAAACTCATCTTTATCAAAAAATGCTTTTGAATGGATGGCCATATCGTATCCGAATCGGTTGCTCAAACTGTATGCAATCGAATAAATGTAAATAGGCAGATTTTTCATGCAATTAAAATTCGATCGCTAGAATATCCGAACAAGCAAAATCCAAGAATGGCTATCATTAAGGATGATTACCATAAATTTCACATTAAATTAATGCACGACCAAGTTATTCAAGAAATTTGATATTTGAAACGCTGACTAGTCTGACATTTTTTATTGACTTATAGTATTACGTACAATGTGGAAAACCTCGATAGTGATCGATAAAACTTTTCTTGCTTTTTCTATAAAGGTTTAGCACGTTTAAGACCTGAAAAAATAGGCTTAGTTTTAGAGACTACTAAAATACCTTTACATACCTATACAAAAATACCTGAACGTTAGCAACAGATGATGATTAATGCTAAATGTAAAAGAAACCAATGCGGAGGCCCTCAGGAATCAATTTTAGGTCCAATCCTATTCCTAGTGTTTATAGGTGGTTTAGTCAGAATCATACACTGATAGTGACTTAAATATCCTTGCTGATGACACCAGATTAATGGAAGTTATTAAGGATCCTAATATATGTGCTAGACGCATTAACTCTGACTTACAAAAATACAACAATGACCATAAACTAAAAATTTGACCTTTAATCCCAACAAAACTGAAGTGAGTTATTTAGCCGTAAACTAGCACAACCACCCCAGCTTAGGCTGCACCTAAACAATATGGAATTATCCTCAGTAACTTGTCATAAACACTTAGGTGTTTATTTTGAATCTAATCCTAAATGCAATACTCATGCAAATGATACTGTGGAAAAAGCGGAGTCTCGTAAGGACTTACTTCAGAAAAGTCCTCTACCATAACAAGATATACACTAGAACATTTACATAGATCTATGTTGAGACCAATACTGGAGTATGTTGAACGTTTGTGTGGTGTCGTATAGCTCAAGATTTATCTTGATTATTGGACAAAACTTAAAAAAGGAGCTACTGCTATTTGCTGTACGGCAGTGAAAGGTACTACCTATAACTTGCTGCTTGACACTGCTTTTGACTATTTGTATAAAAAACGCATGTTTCGAAGAACTTAAATATTTTATAAAATTATAAACCTTTTAACTCCAACATACTTAGTGAATAATTACCACCTGTCAACCGGGATATATTTTATTATGCATCCGATTACCTAATCGGATGACTTTTCAATATATCAAACTCTTGTAGCTACTTTAAATATTCTTTCTTCCCTGTACCTTTGACTGAATGGAACAACCTATTTGGTGACATCCGGACAGCCTCATCTACAAAAGATGTTGATCATAGTATTTAAATGGCATACATCATACAAGATTAAGAGTAGAGTCTTCACAGCTGAAAGATGATCTTAACAGTCACGGATGAGGGGGTTGGTATTGGTAACATTGTTGATGCAAGTTGTACATGTGGTTATCATTTGTTTAATACGAGTAGAGTGAACTGTGAAACTAGTTCGTTGCAAATACATTTGATTCCATTAGACATAAGCGCTCTTAATACTATAAATTTCTCCAAATTGGGCAAGACAGATCGGCAATACGATTTTGAGATTTTAAGTGAGTTAAAGTAATACGCTGCAAGTATTCCATGCAAGGCATGATGGGCAATTTGCAAAAGATGGAGTATTGCATCAAGAGTTGGATACGTTGTGTAGTTGATCTTCGTGTCAGATCGTGTTGAAAAGCTTAGATACGTTAAGCCCTATTAACCTTATTCATTCAAGGTGCATGGTTAGGCTTATATATAGAAAGTCAATCGGCTAAATTCTATTATGCACAGAAGCTTTCCAATAAGCACATTGTCGAAATTCAGCAGCTTTCGAAGCAGCAAGAGAGAAGATATAATACCAGAGTACATCAGCAAGAAAGAAACAAAGGGAATTCCAGCCAGGCTTTTCATCATAACAAAAGACCACTCGATGGAAAAGCTGGGGAGGCGCGTTGGAGAAACTATGAATATCCCGATCGTTTCCCATAGAATTGTATGATTATCACTAGAACTCTCTGTTACTACTTTCACAGTTAATCAATCAATTATCCAGTTATATACAGAGTTTGCTCAGAAAATGAATAGATGAACGTGGAGATGTAATAACCTTTCCCTTAATCAACGTGTCGTATAGGTTATTAACCTCAAAGTAATCGAGAGAAATTCATTTAAATTCAATTTGTGGGGCAGTCAAGTACGTGCAGAACTGTGCGCTTATAGAAATCGCTCTAAACAAATGAAGTTAACCACTGACAGTGCTAGACTACAAATAACAGAGAAAAGGGTGCGCAAAAAACTGTTAATGCGTGACGTCGGATACAGAAAAACTATAGATCATCCAGTTGCAGTTAATGTTGGTTGGGAGATAATCAACGGGGATTATCTGACTTATTGTTCCCACGCGAAGCCACTCTGGGGCAGAGCTAAAATAGTGTACAACCTATTTTACGACAAACACAGTGAGGAATTTCATTGATAACATTTGATTGTCCCTTTTATGCACAAACAAGTACACACAAAATTACAGTTTCAACACGTGAAATATCAATAGCACAAGGAATACAATTAATGGTGGAGATATTCTCGACGACCACAATTTGATGATTTTAATAATGATGACGACGACCTCGACGTTAATTAGATGATATACTTGTTGAGATGAAGATGATAATGCTGCTATTGTGATTCTAATGTCTCTGCATTACATGTAACTATGTAAACACAGAAAAATCACATTGTTTTGCCGTGATCATAAGGCGATTGTCAGTCTGAAGATGAAATTAAGTAAGCGCTCCTATCAGATGCCAGATGCGTCAGCCAGTAATCAAGCAAGCGATTGGCCTCAACTAGAAGTTTGGATATTTTGATCTAATTCTAACTAGTTGCTAGAAAGTAATTATAATTCTAAAATAGATTTGATGTCTTGCTAGGCAACTTTCTGAAGACCACAGAAAGCAGGCTACACGAAAGGAGTGTCCTGGCCCCACTCCTGGAATTAGTAGAAGTGCGCATTAATACGGAAAGTTCGTATTAAAGCCGACAAGGATTGAGAACTGGGTTAAGGTTATTATTCTCACGGTGCATATTGAAGTAAGCATTATGACCTGGAAGCAGTTTGACATTGTCAAGCTCCCGGTGTGATTTATCACTTATCAAACATTCTAACAAGGTACATTAATGGTCTCACTGAAAGCTTTCCATTGCACCAGTCACTTAGTAAATATAAGTATTTTGTCGACCATATTATAGCAATCATATCGATTGAGGAACAGAGAGAGAAGGGTAAAGCAAGAGGCTGACAAAGGCGAAGACAGAGGTAGAGGGGGGAGAGACAGAGAATGGAAGAGAGTTAAAGAAGGAGAGAGAAGAGGAAGAGGGGAAGAGAAAGGAAGAAAAGGGAGGCGACAGAGAAAGAGAGAGCGAAAGAGACAGAGAAAGAGAGAAAATAAGAGAGAGAGAGAGAGAGAGACAGACAGAGAAAGAAAAAAGAGACAAGTAGGAGGAGAGAGAAAGAGGGAAGGGAAAGATAGAAAGTCAGAAAGTCAGCTTTAGTTAATCAGTTGGGAGAATCCTCATTTCAGTTTAGAGATGACAATCGTGAAATAACTCGTCTTGTCATTGTCAATCGTAACTTAGCAATAAACCAATTTCGCTCGAGTAAACCGTTAGGTTACCAGAGTGCGGATTAAAGAAGAAGCGCTTCATATTCAAAAGTAAATATAAACTGGAAGAGCTGTGATCATTTTTAACCTCGCACTTCTTGTTGGTAGTCTCGCGTAATCTCGCAAATTTCCGTGTTTGTAAGACACTAGTTTCGTCAGACGCATTAAAATTATTCGAGAACAATTTTTCATTTCAGTCCAGAAACTCAGCGAGAGAAATGAAATAACACAAGACAGAGAGACTGAAACATACAAGATGAAGCCAGACATAACAAGACAAGACGAGGAGAAAACCTTGATTTCCTTAATTACTGGCAGCGCTGAAAGTTCAAAGGGGCTTCTCCCTCTCTCACAAAAAATTTTAATAACAGCAGTATTAGTCGCTAAATGCCTTATTAAGCGGAGAATTGCCACAAAATAGGCCTGTGGTTTAGTGCCCCAGTAAAAGCTTCCCAGCGGGCTGTATGAATGCGTGTATTACTGACAGTCCGAACGACTTGCCGACTAAATTGTGGCTGTCGGAAAGTCTCCTGTTCGTTGTTGATTATGGTTGCCGAGCTATATTATTTGTTTTTAATCTAAAGGAAGTTTCTCGAAGATCGGCTGGAAGAAGCTAGAAAAACTGGGAATTAGTGTGTTGTAAGAACTCGAAATGTTTTTTGCTGCAAAAATAAAGCCACAAATATTATAATGATATAATTATTGCACTATAATGAAACGATGAAGAAACGACAACGTTATATGATTAGTTGCAGTGTTACTAAGCTTCCCATTGCGGTTAACAGTTTTAATAGCAAATAAAATTAGCCTTTAATTCGACATTATTTGAACATTATTACACTTTAACATGTGCTAAATCAACTTAACTAATGTGCGCATAAACGAGTGGGATGCACACTGCACGGTTCTACATCATGGTTATTTTTCGAAGATTATTTCTACAGAACAACTTTTATGCTATAGATTTAATCAAACTAGATTAAAAGTGTTCAGGAACCATTGTACGGGTTGCTAATCACTGAAAAAAAGTTAATATGGGGTAAAGACAGCACTATTATCTAAACTCAGTGAGACAAATAGAGTTTGTATGAATTTAAATCCATTTAGACCATAGACAGTCTCTAATTATACTTCGTTACTATATGTAAAAATATATGTAGAAATAAACAACTCATTACAATCGGAAGCGTTGTTTCCTACAGTGGCTGAGTGACTATCTCGCTGGCCTGAATTATTGAGAACAGGCCACTATTATCATTAAACCTGTCACAAAAACCTCTGTAAACATAATGACAGGGAAACCCTGGTTCCTGAATGGACTTTAGAAAGACATGAATGTTAACAAATTTGAAAAATGTTGGCACAAAACGCCAATATATAATTACGTTAATTAGTATTAATTAGTAACTCATGAAGCTTAACTGATTAAGGTGCCTAATTAGCGAAATACTTACAGTCTCTAGATAAATCTGTTACTGTTTTCATTAGCCAAATCTGATTGTTTACTACCCAAAAGGATTCATCAAGGTCGTTAAAATCACGTCCTCATAAAAATGACAACGGTTGCACGGTCACAAGTTCAGGCTGAAGTTTAAGAGGCGAAAAAAGAGATTTGTGTAAACTAAGCTAAATGTGTAGTAGATGTCATTGACTACTATTCTGCTGACTGATCCTATAATCCTATTGCACCAATTATTACTTATAATAACAATACACTAAGCTCCTTAGCTGAAAATCGAATACTCAATCAACGCTACAATCATGCAGGTTTTGTCTAACAAAACAGATTTTTCTTGATACAACTTTTCCCGAGAATCCCCAGGACACGCATTCTCTATTGTCCAAGATAGCGGTACGCCAAATTTACCAAACTGAACCAGTAACTTTGTTTTTTTATTTAGAGCCTGTAGGCACTCTCTGATCATCATTATCTATGCAGTATATTGGAAGAGATACGTGGAAGAAAAATTAGAAGACGTATATTAGAGGATTCAGCAGTCAAAGCGATATAATAGTAATTAATTCTATAATAGTAAGTCTTATTGTAGTGATGATTATGATCTAATGTTTGAAATGCGATTGAAGTAATAAGTCCGGTAAAACACAAAGACTTGTTTAATGGCTTTCTTCGCCTTTTTAATTTGATCACACAAATTTGCTAACCGCATCTTGATAACTTGGTAATGGATATGGTTAAAAAATGCACATTAGCGCTTTTCCTCTTCTGATATCATTTAATTCATTTGTTTGTTTAGCCCAACTTTCTGTTTTCGTTTTTAGCCCGCAAAAAGGCTTCGTATTTACGTATTAATATATTAATATATACGTCTGCACAAATAAAAGATTTGTCATCACCATCATTGTCTGTTGTTTTAAATACCAAGAATAGGAGTTTTTTTACGAGATCCCATCACTTTGGCTGAGTCTGCTTTCGCTCAAGAATACAGCCGTTTTCATTCGAGCTAACATAAACACAGCAAAGTCTTGAAGCGGTATATGACATTAGACGAAATTGGTTTTTACTCCATTAAGGAAGAAGCTGGAAGAAAAATAACCCGCTCTGTCACAAAGGCGAGTTCGCGAAGACACACAGTGAAGCCAGACAATCTTTGATCTGTCAAATGGCTCATTCTAAAGTAAACTGGCTTCTTCAGATGAGGCTTTTCTATTATTAAGTGAGGTGGGAGCATCTTCTAGAGTCAGAGCTTAAGGAAATGACTTCCGCTTATTGCAATCAGTCGTGTTTTAGAAAGTAAATTGCAATGGCGAAGCGAATTAACTGTAATCAAAGCTAGGCAATCATGTCTAAATTAAACGAGATCAAATATAATCAATTTTACTTCAATTTAAGTATGAATCTAATTTTGGTGAGCCCAAAAGTGAAGTGGCGCATGGTGAAAATATATAAGCAGGAATTACATGTTGAATTACATTTGGAACTAGTCCGGAATGCAAAGCATTGGGCTACTCGCTTATTGAGTTTTTCTGCCCAATTTCCCGAATATGTCATATAGAGTGTCATTATTTGCCATTTATTGTTGTCATGGCCAGTTTCTTTGTATGTCATTTAGAACACCGCTTCATTTATGACGCTAAACTTGAATAACAGGCTCAAAAATACCATGAAACTGAAACACATCACATCACCACGCAAATAATTCCTACGGTAAGGATAGATACAATTCTTAAAACTATCACAATGAAGAAAAAGTAAAAATAACATTTATTTTTCTGAAAATGACGAAATATAATGACGTAAATAAGTTTTACATTCCTTAAAACTTTGGGTGATAGAGGTTTTGAACAACAAGAACGAGATAAGTATGAGAATAGCATTACGGCTCTACAGTTCGCAAGCTAGTAACTCTAGCTAGAAACATATTGGCCAGTGATGGCATGTTACAACACAACTTGTGGTGTATTAATTGTCGTTTATTTTAACTCTTCAGCTATTTTTATTCTACTCGGTTAGCTAATTGAGGCTAAAAAATTTACCTCACATTCTGAGCCTAGATATTCACTTCGCCTGTAATAAAAAGTACACCTTTTTATAAGCACGCCGACAGGAGAATCTCTGTTAATTACTCAGCCCTATAATTCTCGCCGATAATTCCCTAGCTACCGCTTTACACAAATGAAAAATAACTAGTTGTAAATTGGGCGCTTAATTGAGTTGCCAGTCACTCAAAAACCAAGCAAAAGTTAATACCTTGCAAATTGGACTTGAAGTTTAATGCCTTACTCTATCGCAGCAATGCTGGAGTCCTAACAGTAATTGTTTAGGAAT
>JAQGDQ010000240.1:75000-112500 GCA_030141605.1 Tubiluchus corallicola
CTATATCATTTAGGCCTACAACACCCTATAATACGACGTAAACTTTTCGTTCATCCTGGTTGCATTTTAAACCAACTTTTTTTGCAAAAAAGCAGATGAACATATAAGACGTCCGTTTAAATAAATAGTAATTAATATTAATATTAATAATATTTGCTTTTAATATTTTATTCAACAAGAACTAACATCGCTTATAAGCTATAATGTTCTAAAAAGGTACATCCTTGGGCTTATGTTTGTGAACTTTGTTGAACTGTTTTACATTCGAAAATTTTGGTTATTGAATTTAGGTGCATATTACTTGTTCAAAATATCAATAAATGTTTCTTGTTCAATAAGGTTTACATGCGCGAGCAAATGAATACTTTGACTTAGTAACTAGACAATTTTATAACTAAGTGCAACAGTTTCTGGCAAATTCAGGGCATGGAAATTCCCCAAAATACTTAGGTGGTCATATGATATGACCTCAACTTGCAAACCAAAACAGATGGTGTATTAAAGCAAAAATCTATTATATTTATTGTAATCCTTTGTTACTTTCCAGAATAAAGCTATTCAGAAAAAAATTGCAAATGTTTTTATGTAATTATATAGCAGCCTAATTCCATGGTTGATATGTTAATGTTCTAGCTGTCTGTGACGCACATGGTTACCTATTACTTCTGGATGCGCCTTCATTAATGTAACCAAAGCTTGTTCCTGTAACAGAAAAATGTGGCGTCACAGCCGGAAGGTCTTAGGGAGGCTTGGAAGAGACCAGACGTTTTAATCTCCAAAGCGTTTCTTCAATAAAAACATTCACAGCGTGTTGTTATGTCAGTGAACTGTTAAGTCGGCTTCCCAATCATTAATATACAAGCGTTGTTTAAAAACAAAGTGTTAAACTATATTGCGTGTTTGTAAACTAGATCACAGATGGCAGCTGCCATGCGCGGGAGTGTGTGTGTGTGGGGGGGGGGGGGGTAGTAAGACGGCTGCAGTTACAGACTTAAAAATTGGTATGAAGTTTTCTGTCATCGAACGTTTTTAATCCAGCAATTTTAAATCCGCTATTTTAAGTGCCCTGCTAGGCTAAACTGTTCAAACAATGACTGCTACGTCTAGAGAATGTCCGCTTTCACCTCATCCATCCAGAGTTCAATAGCTTAATGTCCCTGCACCCTAAAATTATCGTAGCGGCAAATTTTTATATTATTCACAAATAAATAATTACTTTGCAGTTTACAATTAACAACATAATTGACTGGACTTATTTCCGCAAAAACTCTTACATACATACAAACATTTAAAGTCAGTTTTACAGCAACATACATTAGCGCGTGTGTAAGTTTTCATCGACAATAAAATAAATGCATTTTATTATGCAGTACCAAGTTACTGTGTGGATTTACGAAAAAAGAAAGTGAAATTGTACTTTTTTGAATAGCCAGTTCAAGCTTATCTTTGTTTCGACTAAAATTTCCTGAGTGGATTCGAGTCGATTAGGTCAGTACTAAAACTATCCATCTGTGACTTAGAAGCCATTGCACTTTCAGGTAAATAACAGTTGCCAAACCTGTTAAAGATTGGGAGTATGTGAAAAACCAATCTAGATGACACTTACTACCTTTTACAGTAAAAATTTTTGAGGCAACTTAATGTCATAAGAAGTTGATAATGTCCATCCCAGAACATGACAACTATACATTTTTTACAGTATGTGGAAAATGGTACGAGCCTATTTGGTAATCTCAATCATTGTTCATAGACAAGCTATTGCAAATTCACTACGCCAACCAGGAATTCAATTTCTGATGAAAACCATTGGATTGAAAGCAAGTGACTGTAAAGTCGCATCATAAATCTTACAGCAGCAAATTTTTCGTACTGCGAAATAGAATTGACAAGTTTAATAGCCACATATTATGGCTGTATTAAGCGCTGAAGTTTAATCAGAAATTTCATGATATCAGACGAGATTATGCAGCTGATGCCAGAAATATCACGTGACGCGATTCAAACTATTTTCCCTCACGCTACGTTGAGCACAATATTTGTGTGCTTAACAATGCTTTCAATCGTATAATCAAAACTATTTTAATGCATTTGTTTTCCAAATCTTACACTGTATTTGGACTTACTTGCCTCAGTCTTGGTTTCAAGCTTGAAACAAATGTATTCAAAAACATACATCAAAGATACACAAAGATATACAAAGATATGTGTGTAATATCAAGTGGACAAATGTTGTGCCGCTGAGGGCGCTTATCATTGTAGATCAGAACGTATATGCACATTATTACGCAAGGAAAAAGGATCACCATTCAAAGAAGAACTGGTAAAAGAATCAGCACGGTCAAAAGAGCCATCAGGCATAGGCCTACAGTTAAAGATTCACCCGAAAAGATAATGGCCCACCAGTCAAATGACCACCAAATAAAAATTAACAAACCCGGCAAATGTCAACCAAGAAACCGTTTGAAATATTATTCGTAGAGGTTAACTATAAAGTTCTGCATTATTCATTTGTCTGTTTGAATTGAATAATTCTATTGTACTATGAATTTAAAAACAAACAAAAAATTAAAAAAACTTAAACGTACAAAAACTTTTAAGTTTAAGTTTATTAGTTTTAGAAATTGTGTCTTATATTTACAAATATTTACGGTTTATTTGAACTAGCAATGTTCGCATTTGATTTGAGGTGAGAATGGCGTTACTGTGCGAACTAAGTCTTAGCTTTAACTAGCCTTTTTCATTAATTAACACTAGACATAAAGCAGCAGTCCGTTGGAGCAAAGGTGTTACCGCGAGAAGAAAGAAAGATACTTCAGAGCAAAAGTGGTATTTGTAAGAATAGCATACCTAAACAAAGTTTTGATTGCAACTATGCGGGACTGCAACGATTGTATTATTTCGGAACCTGTCCATGACAGACATTAACTGAAATGAGACAGGAGTGAAATATTTTATACACTCCTTGCAACCAAGGGCAAACATCATTAAAGCATTTCCCAACGACGACAAAGGACTTGAGAAGAATTCCGAAGCGCCAACAGGGCTATGTTAATAATCATGTAATTATTCGTGGAGGTAGTTCAAATAAATATCAAACTTACGAATGAAAAGCCAGCGATCGCAATAGGGCAGCTCTAACACCCACCGTCTATTACAAAATGACAGTGATTACATTATTTAGTTAGTCTTTTATTTGTTAGTCACGTGCGCAGCTGAGTGCTCTATCTTTTTTGCAATGCTATGTACTTTTCTAATGTACGAAAAAAATTTATAAACAAAAATAAAATAAAAAGGAGTAAGATATTTATCTATTATTAATTTATTATTATTATCAAATAGCATCAGTCACACTTTACTTAGTAAAATATTAACGGTAAGTAAAAGTTGCAATTTCGCTCAAGCTGCTGTCAGAACATCCACTGGTGGACCCCAGTCCACCGCTGACAGGTGGGCCTTTGATAACGTTGAAAGAGTTGAAGGTGGTTCGTTGACTGGTGGTCCTTTGTCCGTGGTGGTCCTTTGACTGGTAGTGATTTGACTGGTTGTTCCTTATCCGGAGGGCCTGTGACCACCCACCAAATAAAATAGTTCAGTAAATTGAACGTTCAGTATTAGACGTAATTGTCGTGAATTTAAAAGAAAATAGTAAAATACAGGCGGCCATAATGGCTTCACATCAAAGAATAATCTACACAAGCTAATTTTAATTTTGGTAATAAATATTGACTAATATATAGTATAGCTTTTCGCGTAATTACTGAAGACAAAAAAGTGTACGTCTATAATAGAAGACGCAACATGACACTTAGTACAACAATTAGTAGTTTTAAGCAATTTGTCAGCATGCTAAAATATCTGTGAGTTATAGTTCACCCTAGCCCAATTCACATTTCCGATCTACATGAATACCCTACATTTCGAAGGTTGGTTGGTAAAAAAAACTTACCGAAGTCGTGGAGAACTCGCTGATCATTCGCACAAATCTTGCAGCGCCATAAGCCATTAAGATAAAGAGATAGAAGCCGTCTGCTACCTCCTTACATTTACCACCTGTACTATAAGATTGTAGAAACTCAATGACATTTTGTTCGTTAATGTAACAACCCCTTCACATCGAAATGATTTTTTTTTTCACACCAGTCAATTTCTTCAAAAATTCCAATGCCTAGAAAAACTTGCGGCAGCCACAGATAAATCATTGACTAACTTCTCCAATTACTTCACACAGTTATTCAGGCCAGTGGTAACGAGAAATAAATACAATGAATTGAATATGCAAGAACGTTGACCTTACGGTTGGCTTCATTTTCTGTTTCAACCTGAATGAGTTTTTGCCTTTGCAAAAAGTTACCTACTCGGTGCAGACAGTTTTGCAGATGTTAGGAAATTCTAATTACTTTTTGTAAAATTCAAAAAACGTTCGGGCAAGATCGTGGGAAAATGTTCACGACTTGTGTGAGCCAAAAACAACTCGCGTACGAAACCACAAATATGAAACGAAAAACCACAACAAGTGTGAATTCACGTGATATTTATCAATTATGGAACCAACTAAGTTTATAAAAATTAACAGTATCTTGAAACCAATCCTCTGTATTATTAAAAACGGAATCATTGTTGCAATGGTCATCTGAAACAACCACCATTGTGAAAGACTAAGAAAAATTATATTATTTATAGCACCACTGACACTAAAAAAACCTTGCACAATCTCATAGAAACGCTTGATGTTTGTTAAACTACTAACTTGTGTAAACAATTAGCTTATGAGAAACTTTTAACTCGTGTGAAATAACTAACTCAGTGAAATCTCAGTCAACTCTTTTTCACGTCAACTCGTCGCCTGAAGCCAATATTAATAAAAAGCTAGTGAGAATTGAATGTCGCCATTTACATCTGAATGAAAAACTACAGTAACCTTTACTGACAAGCAGACGAACAATTGTGTCACGTGACCCGCTAAACCAATACTGACTGGCTGGCGCTATCGATTGCACAAAGTGGAAACTTAACTAGAGCAAAAAATAAACACCATTTCAAGAAATTTAGAAGTGAGTACTGCCACACAGTTAGTTGTTGAAGTCGAGCCACTAACACGTACATAAAGTCAGAACATTGCATTGGTTTCTGAGAAACCACTAACACTTTCATGAAATCAGAACACAGCCATTTATAGGCGAATTTTTTGAACAAGTGCAAATTATTACACATTTGCCTGCCCGACGAGCGCTTTTTCCACAGCTTTGGTCAGAAATTACGCCACGCAATTATTGGCTGCTACAATCAGCGCCAGAGCCAGCAAGCTTAGGAAATTAAACTGGCTTCCTGGTAGCTGTCAGCTGAACGGAACAGTTACGTGAAGCCACCACAAAAGGGTGTTTAAACGAAGTGTCACCGAGTTCCGGTCATTTTACATTCGTTTGTGTAAAGGAACTGCAGCGCTAATGAACAAAAAATTATTCGCACATACACACCTACACGCACACACATACACGTACCCTCTCACAGCCACGCACCCACGCGCACGCACACCCACACATACACGCACACGTGCACACACACACAAGCACGCGCACACACGCACGCACGCGTGCGCGCGCACGCACACACACACAGACAATCCGTTATTTAAAAGATTTAATTACACAATAACAGCTATTTTTAAAACTGTAGTTTTGCGTAACTTCCTTTGTAATCATTAGAACAATTTCAGATGCCTATAGCTCCACCCCTACTAGGCATTCAATTTCTCGCCTGGAAGAAGTTTGACAAGAACATATTTGCAGACACAGGCGTATAGCAATCCACTGTTGTCGTGTAGCATTAAACAGCCAAGTGTAGTATAATTACACGCGTCTATTCACAAATAACACAAGAGAGCTATACAAGCCAGGAGACTAGCAGCAGTTATCAAAGAGCCAGACTGCTAAGTCACTATATGTGAAACTTCAATAGAGTCTATGTAAATCAATAGTGCTTTATTTGCCCATAAATGGGAAGACATGTCCAAAGAGCGGTCGATCCATGTCTTTTTCTGAAAGAAACCCCCTTTTGTGGGCATTTAGCGTAATAATCATTTATTTTAATATAATTGTGTCAACTATATCAATGTATCGGCACATATTTTTGTGATAAGTTGTTGGTTGACTTAATGACCAACTAACAAACTTGCTAATTACAAAAAGAAAAAAATTAAGAACAAACACGAAAGATTAAAGTACCAAATAAGCAAGCCATAAGAAACGAGATAAAAGCAAAGTCGGAATTTATAGTAAGGTTATAATAGGTTTTGAACGTTCGATTTTTTATTACTTTAGAAAATGCAGACAGTCTGTAAGTGTAAAACAGCCGAGCGACAGAAGACGAAGATATTGCTTTTGTAGCAAGGTAACTCAGATGTTTGGAGTTCTGGGTAAAACGCACTGCCTAATGACGGAGAACTTTCTGCTAAAGAAAGAATTATCTAGAAATTTTTCTTAACTCTGGCAGTTCAACAATTTTTTTTTACAGCTACACCATTTTCATACTCTCCGGAAACCTAATTAATCGCGCTCTTATTAGACAAAAAAGCGATCCTGCTTACTTCAAATGCCAAAGAGCTTATTTCGGGGGAATATAAGAAGTGGCATTAGCAAACAACTGTAAATTACATTGTCAGAATATTTTACCGTTATCACTGGAAGGGCTTTAAAACTAATGCGATCCTAGTTAATTTGTTTCTAAATAAAAAACGTAACTGGGACAATATCTCAGGGCAAAAAGCCGTCTATTGAAGTCAACACACACCATTCTGGCGTAAAAGAGTTAAACTAAAAATGATGTTGTCAGAATTGATAGTTCTGTTTCTCAGAAAGCAGTACAAACAGCAAAATGTTCATCAGATCGTATAAATCAATCAATTTTGCAAACAATCTTTGAAAATTCTCTAGAAAATGTCTAATGTAGCTATTAAAGTTTACCAGCTTCACTTAGTTCATTAATACTATCAGCAGACGGCGACATCCACGCCACAAGTAGCGGTAGTAGTACTATAATAGTAGTAGTAATTGTGCTACATGTATATTAGACAGCTATTAGACATTATAAGTTCGTGCCATTTTATATCTCTCAAAAAACATAATTTCATCTAACAAGTTAATTATTTTTTTTACAAAATTCAAAAACGGAACAAGTAGTTGAACAAAAATTTATCACTCTCTATCTACCTTAAACTGAACCGCTTGCTTATTTGAGTCGGCACGTATACCATCGGAATTGCTTTTATTACAATTATAACAAAAGTTTGCAACGGGGTTTACGAATGTCCAATTAAAAACGTTAGCCCCTTATGATGTCGAGCGTGCCAAATATAGTATTGGTTCTCAAATCCGCGAATTTCCCAACGGAAGTTGCAACTAAAATAGAAGCTTTTATATTTCTTACTACTTGTCATGTTTTCTTTTATAGTGAGAGAATCAGAAGAGAACAGAAAAATGCATTTGTTCTCGTTTGTAACTCTCTGTGTATGGTTGCGGCCAGGCTTCACAGAGCAGTATAGCAAGGATAAATGAATTTGGAAACATTAATTCGCTTTCAAAAAAGACATCGTCATAGTCATTGAAACATCTCAAGTGATAAATAGCTAAAACTGTGTTTAAAAGGTCTTCAAGCCATACTTCTTACGCCAAACTTTTTAACCAGAGTGAATGGCCAGGTTGAGCACTATTTATAAAGGCATTTGCCCGGTAAGATTGTTTTCGTTTGGTGAAAATTGCTAAAGGCGTGTACTAATATGATAAACATTGTATGGTGCACGGTAAAAATGATACAAGAAAAAGGGCACACATGGAAAAATAGAAAAAATGTCACGAGTACAAAATATGAACTGATATTTAGGGTTATTGTTGGGCTAATTAGGTTAGTTATTTTTATCTCTACCAAGGAACATGGATCAACACTATTTGTTTGTTTACTTGTTTGGTTGTTTTTGCCTGTTATATAGCAGTACGCCTATTACGCAAAAAACAATTAACAAATTTCTACGAATCTCTGTGGAGAAGATGGGAGACAGAGAGGGGATGAAAACTGCCAAAATGGGCATCTTTCGCTCGTTTTTGTCATAAAACTTAACCGAACTCCACGTATAAAAATATTCGTGAAACCCTCACTTCGTGGAGGTCTCAGAGGGAGTATTATTGTGTGGAAAAAGCCAGACTTAGCTACAAGAGAGGGTGATCCTTTTTTATTATCTCCACTAGGGCAAAGAACTACGAATTAATTCTAGGCTCCATTTTGAGAAATTTTCATATGGAAAAAGGGGGTCTATAACCTTTGTTTATAAATGTCTCTTACCATCATCAAAATTTAATGGTTAAAGAAATGTAGACACACAATATGTAGAATGTTCGTACATTATTGATTATAATTCTATTTAATGAACAGCCTATGTAATACTTATACAAGTATAATATTATTTTTGTATGTTTGCTTGCTTCTCTTTGTTTTGTTTTTTCCTATCAAAAGAATCTGACGAAAATGTTTAGGAATTAGGATGTTTAGGGAAATGTTCGCCCGTAGTGGAGATCTGCTTCCTAGTGAGCCCATTCTAGTTTTGTGATAGAGATTATTTGCATGAAAGTAACATAGGTGCTATTTTCCTAATTTTCCATTTGTGACATTTTTCCTATGCTATTTTTACTTGTGCCATTTTAACATGCCATTTTTGCCTATTTTAAAATTCATTATTAATCTTACACCACAATTTCTTAAATACAGCTATTGATATACAGTAAATCAATGAATGAATGTACCGACAAATCAATAACGGAACAAAGAACAAATGAGCAAATGAACAACCAGAGGACAAAGCAAAGAACGGAACAATAAAGTGACAAAGAGAACGAACGATCGCAATCGAATAATTTTACCTAAAAAAAACGACGGAAGTATGAGAAAAGAAAGAGAAGAAAAACAAATAAACCAACAGAGTGAAGAGACGGGGGCGGTGAAATGGGCGGATGGACAGACAGATATACTCGAACGAGCACAAGACTGAACAGTCAATTTAAAAGTTAATGCATGAAAGAGTGAAAGGAAACTCAGTAAACAAGTCGTCTGAACAGCATGGATATCGATGCTTAGTCTCTTTAAGATATAATGATCTTTTGGATCTTAAATACAGTATATCTTTATGGCGCTTCCGAAACCCTTTTGTTGATTTCATTTATAGTTTTCAATATTTCCTTCATTAACATCGAATCTACAAGGTTTGCTATTTCATTGTACTTTTTTCCGTACGATGCGTCTTCTTTTTGCTGGTCACCTAATTTCCAGCAAAATGTTTGAGTAATCGCAATGACTGATTCATTATCTACTTAATTACGCCGCTAACTATTAATTGATGGCAACTTAATTACTGTTTTATTACTAGTAATTAGAGTTCGCTAGTGTTTTAATTAGAAGACGGGAGGCAATGAAATGTTTTATCGTCACAGTAAGACAAGATCTTCGAAAATTGATTTCAAACTCTGGCGTGCCAATTAAGCATTATAGACCTATTATAGATAATCTACAAGTAGTTAGTTACCAGGTTGTTCGTCTATAAACTGAGTACAACATCTAATACCCAGCTAAAGAAACTAGGTAGTAGCATTCTTGGTGTGGAGTATGGGGACTGAATGTTGTCAACACAAAAATAGCTATCTACGTCGAGTAAAATATAAAGTACTTATAAATCCAATCAAATGAACTAACGAACATTTCGAAAATCTGTAACAGAGGTATTAGGAATGAAGGAGAGATTTCCCATCATGAATTTCCCAACGTCCCACAATGCAATTCAGAAGTAGTAACGAGGTTTTGATGCGCGATTCTTATTGAATGAAATTATTCGCCACTGGATTTTTACTCTTTCGTGACAGACTGGGAAATTAATACTCGTTTACCACGTCAAGTCTCTTAAAGAAATCTAGTTTGTTGCTGTTTATTTTTTGTCTCTAAGTGACAGGAAAGGATGTCAACACTGCTTTGGCAAAAAAGTTCAACAACTAGTGAAACGAAATTGTTGTTATTATTCAGCAGATGTTGCTACTCACAAACGGTTTCCGGTTTATGCGAGGGTTAGATCGGTCTGCAGCATTTAATCTCGTTTCTAATAGTTTAGAAGACAGAAATTGATTAGATTGTGAAGTTTATTCTTTTCTGACATTAATGGATGTTGTAAGATTATATTTCCTATTTATTTTCCCATAGTAGATTATTGACATTTTACACGCTAAGACGTCTGAAATTTCTTTCCACGTCCATTTGATGTCACGATGTCCGGATCCTAGAACCGAGCGGTGCCACTTGGTCAACCAGCAAAAAGATCAATAGGGCATAAGTTGAAAGACGATAAGGGTTGATGGAACCGTGTAGTTGGAAGAGCAGCTTGATTTTATTTAAATAAAACTCGTAAAGGTCTTATAAACACATATGCACGGCTACTGTGCAAGTGTCAGCCAGCGATTTGTCAGGCGTGAAATTACACGTTACATCTAAAGAAGGGGAGAGAGAGAAGGGCCGGGGAATTTCTTTAATTGCTCAAATATTTCAGCGATGTTGCTTCAATGCTATGCCAGCAGTTACAAGAGCTAACACTTCATGCAGTTCTTTGTAACAAAAGTAAAAGTAAAGTACAAAATTGCAAAAATACTGGTTAATACAGTATTGAAAATTACAAAAAAGGTCTGCATAGGGTATGTTAACTTTCAAAACTTGACGAATTTTCCACATTCTTTTTCTACTCGACCACCTTTTCCCCAGCAAAACGTTGCCACAAATATTTCCTAAGATTGAAAATGGACAGTTGAAACATTGTAAATGTAAAACGTATTTTCAAGGATTTTACAGATTAGCAAAAAACGTATCAAATGTGACGGGTCTACAGTATTATTGACTTAATTTTTATTATAGAATTAATTATATATCCATTTGTTAATTAATTAATTATTTGTAATTAACTAGTCTCTATGCATAGAAACCACGCTATGTTCTATTACTATGTCGGTATAATAAGCACAACTTTAGAGTTGCTATACACTGGCGGAACATGGTATGGAGAATTCAATTATTCTCTGTTCACCAGAGCCGCAGTAACTGGCTTCTCCTTGTCTGCTTGCGTGTGATATCCACGGCTTCATTGTGTGACAAATGGTTGTCCTGTTTTATTGCTTGACATAGTTTACCAAGTTGTAACAGAGTCGTAAAATTAGTCAGATGAATTACCCAGTGGACTGCTGGTTTTTGTACTTTTTGTGGTCGTGATGTTAGTGAACACAGTAGACTAAACTCCTTCCCAGTGATATTCTTTAAGGAAATATTAAGGGTGGATTGAAATCAAATCTTAATCACAATAATTTTAATAACTTTTTACATATTGGTTATTAACAAAACCAATATGTTTGGTTTGGTTTACTGGTTGCATGTTTGGTTTGAAACCAAACGATTAAAACGTTTTTAAATTTTCAAAAGAGCTAATGAGCTTCTTTTAATTATGTTACAGAGTTGGTGCGCTACTGTTGTAAAGTTTGGTATCCCACTGGCATGGATTTATGGATAATTGTGTAACTTTCAAAAACGAAATTCGCCAGTTCCTAAAGCTACAATAAAACAGCTTAAAAATATTGAGTTCAGTCTACTTACGCTTAAAGCTTTTGTCGCGCTATAAGCCTTATTAGTGTTACGTAAAACTAAAAATAGCCAAATCAAGCCGACGGTTTGTGAACTGTTGCAACTACTATGCGTAGCATTCCTATTAGAATTCTTTGATGAGTTATAGACTGACGGGATCCCTTTAACCTCTGTTTCTGAAACTTCTGTAGTTAAAAACATTCAGTGCTTGGTAAGACTTTGTTAGACCACAGATATCGGCAATTTTTGCGACAAAAATGCATGCATAACAGAACTATGTTTCCTTGATCAATATTCTGTCAGTCTAAAAGGGACAGCTCGGGAAACATAGATTTTATGGAACAGATCTGGAATCTATAAAAGTTTCTTTTGTCAGTAAATTGCGTTTTCGGTTTTTCGTTGATGTGTGACAGTGGCAATCTGCAGAATGAGATTGCTATCTTGTTTCGAATGTGCCTAGCATGAAATCGTCTTTGTAGAATTTATAATTTAATGTTTTTTTCTTTTTTTACCTACAATAATTTATTGATTTCAAGCAATATCCTGGATTGGGTGACTGAGTGGTCTAGATTTCGGACTGCAACCACGCAGTTTTGAGTTCGAGTCTAGTGGCTGCAAAAGCCTACATGCTATCGTTGTTTGTGTGTTGCGTGTTGTGTTGTCGCTAAATAGCCGTTAGAGCCAATGTTGTCTGTTGAAGGAGCGACGTGAATGAGAAGTGTCTTTTAAGCAATATCTAGATGACAACAGTAATGTAGTTTAATTTATTCATGTTAAAATTATTTTCTGGAGGCATCCTCACTTTTTTCCTTATTTGTTCGTCTATCTCTTCCTTCGTTCAACTTTTCTTTCCTTCTTCCTTCCTTTAGGTTTCCGTCTGGTCGCACATTTATTTTTGCGTTGTTTGTTTGGTTATTTAATCGTTTCCACGTTCATTTATTAATTTGTTCGTTTGTTTGTTTGCTATTCACTCATCCTTTCATTTGCCCACTCATAACGTGAGAATGTTTGGCAAAAGCGTCGGATAAGAATAGAACATTTCACATTTGAACGCTTTACTTATTGTCACCTGCGCATGCGCACTGCAGTGCAATCATGCCGGTTCTTTTGATGTCCATTGCTTCCCCTGAATCACTCATAGAAGACAAGTATTTCCTAATAAGGATGCTTTTATGCTCAAACTTTCTCATGATGCTTCTCTTGCTTATTGTCTAATCTATTTTTCTGCCAGTTACTGTAGCTTTAGAACAGTCTTATGAGATTTTGTCAATAGAAAGTTTCAAGCCCTCGGCTTATACATGCTATTTAATTGCTCGCAAATGTTGAAATCTGACAGCCGCGATGTTAAAAAACTCTTACAAGATGAAACAGCTTTTATTTTTGCTATAGGAAGTTAATAACAAGGCGCTTTGTAACCCCTTCCTCGTAACTGAGTTGAATTCAAATCTGTAGTGAACGTAAGAGATATGTCTTATGTAAGAACAATATACCTGGAGCAACGGTAAGGCAAACACAGCAGAATAGGATAAGTTATATGGAATGCTTAGTTGGTTATGCAAATGGTGTGCGCTCGAAGCCATGCACAGATAAAGTATGTTGCTCCAGATAAAATAGGCGTACCGTAAGAAAAAACTTGTAAAACCTTCTGATAATAATAGTCATTACTGCTGGTAAATTACTTTGAAATAAATAACCCCTAACTTCTTCGGTTTTTGCTAGATGGCTTACAAATAAATGTCTTGAACGAAAAAGCACGTGCAAACAGCTATTAAAAAGCACTAATACCTAATTCAGTCTGACAGCCTCTGTCAAAGAGCACGTCAGCCATTGAGGCATAAGCAATTACGTGGCGTCATCTACTGTTGAGTAAGTGAAGTGGGGGAGCTAGTTTTGCTCATATAAATCAGCTTTGATTGACTCTTCCTATTTGGAGCAGCCCTACAGGAGGTCTCCCAGAACATTTTTTATGTAAATATTTTAAATGGCCAAAAACAAATTATATGTGTATAAAAGTTTTAGATATGAATGACAGTTATACATTAAAAGTACAATAATTTGGTCGCTATAACTGCATATTGATTAACAAACTAGCTGCGAAGAGCGCCATTCGAATATTAGTAAGCAGCATTGGTAATTACGTAAACGCAGTTCGTTATTCTATAGAACATTTGAACCATTGCTATCTATCCATCTTTTTACGCTGACTGGTTAATTCGCCGAAGATCAAAAATCTATATTGACGATTAACTTATCTCTAAAATATTCCGCACAATCCATTTCTGCATTTCGAATTAAGCGAGCCTCTCACCCTCTTCTGTTTCAGTTTATGCAAAAGTAAGAAACTTGAATATGATATACGTATGTTGTGAAAGTGAAGTAAATAATTCAGTAATAATTAGATCTTAGATACTTGGGATTAACAATGTTTTGCCATTAAAAAGCCGAAAATAGTAGTAGTATGAACGCGGTTTATGAAAAACTGCTGATAGAACAAAATAGTTTTCTAATAGCTTTGGAGATGGGAAAAGGTTATGAAAAGGAACAAAGTCGGACGGAATGGAACAAAACATGTTGAGCTCCGAATGGCTAATAGTAAGAGGTGTAGTACTTTCTTCAATTCGTAAAGTTAAATAGTTTATTAGTGTTCGCTGTTGTAAGGCGTAACTAATATTGTTAGTATACTAGCATTTTACAACGTACAATGTGTGGTTTATTTTAATACATTAATAAACAAATTTTCAATAAGTTTTAAACAAAAAAAAAATTATTTAGCAAAGGACGCTAGAGAGAATCACGTATTCAGTTTATGACCTTTGACCAATACTTATTGTAAATTTTGCAAAAGTGGCTGATGTAGCTGTTATGGTTTGGAACTTGGCAGCACTCATTTTATAACGTGATAAAATTAATCGTGCGTGTTACACGTGCAACAAACATTACAATTATGGTCCGTTGATAGACTGGTCTTGATCTTATACTCACAAAAAATTATGTGCAACTAACTTGAAATCTGCTGACTAAAAAGCAGCTTTATAAGTCAACGCCTGATACGAGAACTACAAATAAATGATGGAAGCAAAATTTGTTGTAAAGCAACACCCACTTACAAAATAACAAAAAGCCATATACGTCGGTATTATTTGGTTTTAAACTGCCAAGGTCAATCAATTTTAACAACTATTAAATTTTTATTTTAAAATAAATTTGTTTGGCATTCTTTTGGGGTATCAACAAAATATCTTGGCACTAAGTTTCACATTGCAGACTAAACATTCCTTTGTTTAAGAACAGAGAACACCAATTATTTTGACTCTTTCAAGTCGTTCAAATGTAATATTTTAATATGGGATCTCTGTTTCTACAGCCACTTACCTTGTGCTCTCCTATAATTTCCGTATAGAAGTTTAGTAAATCCATGATTCACGTGCGTAAAATTCTGCTTAATGTTGTAGCTCAGCCCCAAAAATATGCGCGTGTGTTGAGTGTCAATATTCATCAGGCCTAGAACGCTATAACTCTGGTAGCCGTTGATAGCAACTCGAAGTAATAACTGTGTTGCTCAAGATACTCAAAGGAAACTACAAGCTCAACTTAGTTTTGACACCTAAGAGTCTGGCAAGAATCTGGGGAATTGCGTACGACAATTTGACCAAAAAATAAAAATGAAAGAGCGCACTTTCAATATCAATAGCCTGCAGTTTTCGTGTGCAACAGCAATTGCATGTTTAACTATCTCATTACATTACAATAAAAATCCCTATCACAAAATATGAAGTACATAGCACATGACGTTCCCGGTACATATTATAGATTTGTGGAGAGAAATTAGTTTGTGTACTCACTACGGTAGTGAGAACCCCTTCCCAAAATACGTGACGTAAGTACGACGTGACGCAAGTGTCACACACCCAATCCGGTGGTGGCTGCAGAACTCATCACCCTTGTATATATACTACGCTTATTATATTTCATTGTTATTACTTGTACAGCATCAGAGTCATGTTACTTATGTTGGGATCCGAGCACAAATTGACAAGCCATACATGCTCTTGCTTAGAGCTTAGAAAAGCAGTGCAGGAACACATAAGAATCCGTAAAGGAAAATTCAGAACTATCTTCGTTTAAAAAATCTAGAGATTGTTTTAGATGGACGTCGCACTTTTTTCGCTTATATTCTGGCCTTGTCCTTGAAGGCATATTTCTCGGAGGCAGGATTGCAAAGTGTACAGCGAAGCAGGAAGACAAGTGCATTCCACGTGCTGTTAACATTTACAAACGCAAAACATGTAAACTGGCTGGCCCTAATCCTCCGCACATGTTCTTAACTAAAGGCTGTATCACATAGGATGGGGGACAATCCTGGCTTAGTAAAGATCATTGCATGACTTACCCAGCGATATTGGCACAAAGTACAAACTTGGTTTGGAAGCCCGTTTGTGGTGAAAGTAGCGGTGGTAATGTTGCGGGTTTGTTGTTGCTGCCATAACTGTTGTTGTTTCCGCAGCAGCTACTACTATTGCAATAATGTAAATACAGTAATTTGTTAACTGTCACTAAAGTCTTTTGAAATAACAAGAAAATTTAGACTTTAAATTTTTTATTAAAAGAAGCTTTAAATTTGCAATGAACCTAAAGACCAGTCACGTCCTTAAATCTTAAATGTGAATTGATAAACATTTGTTTCAGATCAGCTCGGCGCACCTAACTTTGTCATGTACCGGTAAGATGGAAAATATGTTATTATAAACTGCAAAGGAAATGAAGTAATTATTAGAAAACACATTTCTGCCGAGGCTATGTATGCGACGTTCGATAAAGGAGACTTTTCATTTGGTACAGTTAAAATATATCATAAGTTCGGACATTCTTAGCTATGAAGCCAAATAGCCAAAATAATTTCTAAAAATTCGTTTCGCTATAAATACCATATCTATTTGTCTTGCTATTTTTTTAATACACCTTGCCCAATTTGATTATATGTACCCTCGTCCGTTTTATTACTCTAGTTTCAACTTTTCGTGCGCAGAACTAAAACGAAACTCAACTCAGACGGTGTTTTCTACCGCCTTTAGGCAATAGTTTAACTCAGAAAACATTTCTGTTTTGATTTTCAATGTGTTTCTTCTAATGAGCAGAATGTAGTAAACGTCGAGAAAAATGTGGCAATTATCCAGGAAATATGGAAAGGGCAGCCGAGTGCTCGCTTTGCAAAGCGTCTGATGAAATAACCTGTTGACCTTAGAATTGAACCAGGGAAATTCATTACAAATGGTCGTTATACCAGTTGTGAATCCATCGTCTATCAGAACTCGGTACCATCAGAAACACATTCTAGTTATTAACTTAGCTACGCTAAACATTTTATTACTTAATTCATTTTTGATTAACAAGCGTATAATTACTTAATTACATAATTAGAACATGAATATCGAATCCTCAATAGGCCTAATTATTAAATATATAGGCCTACATGCTGCTAAGTTACAATCGAAATAGCCTTTCAACAAAGACCAGAAGACATGGAAGAGGTGTATAAACTCGTACAGAGGCTGAGAGAAAAGGAAGACACGTCACCAGTATGACTTATATATGTCTTTCTGTCCTGCAACACAAACCAGATTTGTAAAAATGCTACTGGTCTATGAATCTTATGCTAATAACCACAATACCGCAAGTAAACAAACGTGTATATATTATTTCACCGAATCTCAAAAACCTCTAACACCTGGTAACAGTATTATTATGTATTTTTCCGCATTACTAGCATTATTAGGCGAAAAACTGTTAAAACTAATAATGTTTTACACACCGAAAAATACCTTGGCCATATAGGTTTTGATGCTTATTGTGATAATGCCGATGTACATATTCCAAAATCAACTGCAGTTGTTTTACATAAGGTTGAATAATTTAATTAGAAAGTTTGTAAATTGTGTAATGCTTGTAAAACGGGTATTCTTTTGTTGTATCGGTGTGTGAATCAAGTGTAACTTAGGAATTATTAGAAAGCTAATATTGGTTTTCAAACATTTTTTATACCCCTCTGGTAGATGAGCATCACTTACGTGCGCGCAGAATACTCGCCTCACTGAATGTCTGTTTCAGCGCCTGAAAACAAGTTATCATTCAATATTCAATATGTTAGAGCTTTCTGATGCGAGATATAGGTCTACAGTTATACGATGCTCGAGTCATATTTAGTGGATATGTATTTTAAGTAACCGTCATAATTTGTAATATGTGTATTTGTCAAAAATGAATGTTAGATGTTAACAAATACATAATCATGCAAATTACCAACCCAACCACTATTACAATTACCTTAGATGTGCTGTGGATTTATTTATAATGTTTTCATATATTTCTTTTATATTTTATAATTGTGTAGTTAGTGCTATAGTTCGCTTTAATGAACTGAAATAAAACTATAAATTTGAACTAAAATTAAATGTGAAACGTTTAACTGATACTCTCTTTTGAAAGATGAAACGCTTGTTGGCAACTGATTAAATTAATGCAACAACTAAGATAACGCTGATGTCTGAGTGGAGCGATAGAAAGAACAGCTAAATTTACTTTCGATGAGAGGAAACAACATGAGTAAGGTTGGCTTTTGAAAAAGCAGTTTTTATGTCCGAAAAAGCTGAAAGCTCGGATTCCACTTAAGGCTAGTTGCAGGCAAAGAGGAGGAAGTGATTGCAAGAATAAGAATTATTTGAAAAGCAGAAATACCAAAGAAATGAAATACTCTTACTCATTTCTTAATATAAAAACGCCCCACTTTGCACATTGTACCCACGTGCAAAACAACTTTTAATCAATGTGTCACTGTGTACTACTATTGAAAAAAATTTAAATGAAGTGCCAATTAATAAAAACCAACTAATCAGAACTTACATCGAATATAATCGTATCCATATCCACAATTCGACGTCCGTCGGCTGTAAACTCCATCATTTTGCAATTAGAGCTTATCGCGCATTACCACGTTTCCTCTATACAAACCGTACAAGTGCATGTGTTGTAGATCATAGAGCTTAGAAGCAGTCTAAAATGATGACCTTCTGGTCACGTGGTAATACAGGAAGCCTTGGTAAGAAAATTTGGGAAGATTCCTACTGGGGCATACAATACCAGCTCATCGTAAAACTTCCTTTGAAAAATCTTTCTCATTTTAGCTCGGAAAAGCGAAAAAACTTCTTTCGATGTTGAACAATAATCTTGGGTTATTAATGGAGCCATTAATTTTAATTTAGCCTAGCTTTGCTACTAAAGAAGAAGGAGTTCGGACAATAAACGACCAAAACTAAATTAAGTTCTAAGAGTTCTAGTTATAGCCGATGGTAGGAGTTCACTGAAAAGTACAGTAACGGATCATCGGAAAGTACAGCAAAGCAAAAACATCAACAACTACACCACTACTATCACTGCTAAAACATCAACAACTACACCACTACTATCACTGCTAAAACATCAACAACTGCAACAGCACCGGCTACTGCAGTAATTACGGTACAGTAACAGAAAAACGATAACGACATTAACAACAAGAACAACAGCAACAGTAACAGAAGCAGCAAGAGCAGCAGCACCATCAATAGAAATAGATGCAACGGCAGCAATAGAAATAGTAACAACAGAAGAAATCAGAAATGATAATGACTGCAAAAACGGAAACAGCAAAACAACGGCAGTAGCTGTGTGTAATGATAGAACAGCATCAGGGCAATGGCAAAACATGGCATGACATGGCAAAACAAGAGTAGTGTTATAAAGAAATTAACAATAGCCGTAACAGTGACAATATCAAGCCGCAGCAACAGTGGCGTCGCAGCGACCATCACAACAGCAAAGGAACAAAATGGAAATAGTTACAACACTGACAACAGAAAAAGGAAAAGAAAAAGAAAAAACTGAATGATAAGAAAGAGGACAAAAACTAAAAACAACGAGACTGATAGCGATAGCAATAATAGCAACAAAGTCACTTGTAATTCAGAGACGTTGATCTTAGCAAGAACTGCAAATTTCATCTAATGTAATTATATTTCGCTGGTTACATGTATTTTCACCAAATATTTATGCTCTTACCCAAAACTTGGCTGAAGTTTATTCAAGTTTTTCATTCTTAAAGCAATAAACTTTTTCAAAGTGCAACTAGGTGAAGTTTGCTTTTACTGTTTCGCAAAGATTGAAAATGAGTTTTTTTATATAAAAACATATAATCGGTAAAGCTTTCAAAATCAAAACATTTATTGTACAACGTGGCACAAACAACAAACCGAATGGTGGGAAGTAGTACATTCTGTTTATAAAATATTGTAGAATATTTAGTTCAGCACTTTGTTTGTTAATCAGGTAAAAAAACTGAGGTATCCAGCCTAGGAACTGAACTTATGACTTTCTGATTGTTAGTTAGAAAAAATCAATTCCTGCATTCTATGTTGCTCACGCCAATCTAATGGTTAAACTATTCAATTTCCTCACAATTTCCAATAAGAATAACATAAATTCAGTTTTAGAGTTGGAGATCAGACTTTGTCAGTCTGATAATTATATTTCATACTAGAACGTAATGACATTTAAAAAAGTCTATTTATCAGTTTAATGCCTGTGCACTTGACTGCTGATAAAATTTGGCAAGCTACCGTAAAATTACTGCAATCCACCCTAGGCCAATCTTAAAATAAAAAAATATGAATATTTTTTTCTAAAGCAGCACTTTTTCATTTTGCCTATTCCTAGTATCTCGAAATTTTCCTTAGTGGTAATACAGAATAAAACGGTAGCATCTAAATCTATAAATGACCAGGTAGAGAAATAGAACTACAGAGCGCACGTGCCTGGCGTGAAATGGCTTCATCGTAAACAGCGAGTGTTTGCCCACACTGCGCCATCTTATATGCAAAAACGTAAGCATCCACAATACAAGACTGACGAGCATGCGAAAGGAAAGGAAACTATTTATGAGTAACCCGTGGTCCCAGCAGCTAGAATTCGCCAATAATTGTTCTATTATTCTTACACAGCCAAGTGACATCAACTACGTTCATAACTGAATAAACATAAGGCATCCTAACCTAAGAACAAAAGATAAGAAATTTTAAACCGAAAAAATGGTGCAATACATTATTTAAACAAAAAATGCTTAACCTAACGAACAAAGTGTGAAAGAAAAATGACTGAAATGAGTGAATGACTGTACATAAAAACAGTTGTCTGGTCGAATTAGGTAAATGACTAACTTACTACGATCAATCAAACAAGCTAGCGAATGGACAAGCAATATAATATGCAAACAAACTATTATATATAAAAATCTGAACAAACGAATAAACAAGCGAGGACACCAATGATACTATAAGATAATGGCCACAACAGTATCATGTTTATCAGCATGATTCTAACAACTCGTGTGTCAGTTAAATTTTAAGGCACAAGATAACACTCTTCATACATAAAGCTCAAAAAATTCGTCTTGAAACTTTGTGTCACTTATATGTCTTATATGCACACAGAGCTTGCGTTACTGTTAACGCTGTATAAAACTTGTAAATTTAAACTCTTGCGGTGGCAGAGCCATTTTAAAAATACTTATTTGCACGATGCGTCCTAGGCGTACGTCCAAGACTTTTTCGCATACATCTTGGACGCAACAACGAATCTGATTACAGATGCGTTTTGTTTGTACATCCTGTGCGTGGTGTTCTCATAGCAAGCTGCCATGGTTCGACAAGTAAACGACGGCCATAATGTCGTTTTCTTGTACTCCTTGAAAGGTCACATACATCATTAATTAAACTTCTTCAACTAATAAAAGGGATTCTAATAGGGGAGAACTTGAACTTGAAACTTGAACTTGGAAACATATCTGTGCAGAATGTCTATCTTTCACTCTTTGGGCATCAGTCAATTGTATTTGAATGATAGGGCTGGAAGTCATGATTTAAAAAACCAAAAATAGACCAAAAATATGGTTTTTATTTTTAAATAGAACAAAAATCGGATTTTTGTAATTTTTTAATTTCTCTCCATAGTGTTGCCATCCGTTACTGCTCTGTCAATTTAGATTTGCTTTGCTCATTTAAGCTCTGTTCAATGTCTTTGCTGAGTGTTTCTAATAGAACTATACTTCAGATAGAATCATTACCTGTATGTTTCATGATGCGTGGTATTTTTGCAGAAAGACCAGCAAAGTAGTAGCACTTGTTCACGCTTTAGAAAAAACATTAAAGCAAAACTATTTTGGCAAAGCTACATATTCTTTCACGAAAGAGAAATTAGCAATTTTTAAACAATCAAAACAATCGTCTTTGTGATTGTAAATTGGCATCACCCAAACGAAAATACGCATCGTTCAAAAACCATGATTTAGCGACTTAAATGATGGATTTATTCCAGTATTAATTTTCCAACCCTGAAGAATGATTTATAAAGAAAAATACAAAACTTCGGTATTGTTTAATCAACGCCATTGTTTGCCAGTTTGTTTTTCAAGGCCACAGGTGATACCATGCTGATAACTATTGCTTTACTCTTTTCAAGTGCAGCACACAGAAACACGTGATCCAGTCTCACCGATCTGATTAATCGGATTCTTGCGTCCTGCTCACGATATCGTAAGAAATTAGAACATACGTCTTGTGCTTGCGTGAGTCATGTAGGCCTATTATGGAGTTATGAAATCGTAGCGTAAGTACAGTTTATACGGTGCTGGTCGTATGCGTGTGACTCATGCTACAGACGTAAACAAAAATCGTACCGTATAAACAAGACTTTAGAAAATTATCCAGTGACATTCTACAACTTTGCGCAAATATTTTGAATGATTAAAAATTTTGTTTTGCAAGTACGTAAGTCTTCAAACAGGTAAGCGTAAAGCAAAGTAATATACCTTTGTATGGAAAGGTTTGAGGGATATACTTTATAATTCGCTCTTATTTTCCTTTAACTCCTTCCAGAGTAGCAAAAATTTAGTCATGCAACTCCGCCAGCACATGGAAAGCCACAAGCGCACTCGCAAAATTCTTATCTGTGCAATGACCTAAGTTAAAAACATCATCGTCAATCAGTGTAGCTGATTAACACACCAAAAAACGAAAGAGAGTACTTGATAGTGGTGTAAAGAGACATTAGTCAGCATACACTTTAACGAGAAAAGCAGTGAGCGGCAAAAATTTCTTGAAGTTATAATTAAATTTTAGAAGCTTCGGTAGTAAGAAACCAGCTGACAGTAATAAACGTATAGCTGCAGCGTTATGATAACTGTTTCTACTGCACAAGCCACGAAGTCTATACATTACGCAAAAATATGTAATAGGTCTGTAATTACAAGCAAAATAGTTTGTAATTTACAAATATTTAGACATAAATGGAAAGTCCTGAAATTTCAGGTTAAGGCTAAAAATTCTAATGCAATTTTATTTGCTTAACATCAATAGGCCTATAATTTGACTTACTTGACACTGCACAGATTATTCGTTAAAATAATGAACATTTCCAATCAGAAAAATAACAAATTACATTTAAATTAAGTAGAAACTAGTTGTGTCTGCTGTGCATTTGCAATCAATGTCATTTATAAAAGTATTTACAATTTAGTTAGAAAATGGCGCTTTGCCAAAGAATTACTGTAAAAATAAGTATTACAAAATTACTACTATTTAATTAGTGTAAAAATTTAAGTTAACAAAGTGTATCTTTTATTAATTGTTAGCAGAAGAAATATTAGTATGATTGTCTTTTGACTGTGATCTTACTTGCTGCTGAACAAAGGAGCAACAGATGAGGCTAGTAATTATATTAATTACTGCCTTTGCCGTAAGAGCCCATGCTCCTTAGCAAATTTTTAGCATCTGGTTACTGCTACATACAGGTGAGCCAAGGAGGCTGGGGGCTATTATAATTCAGCCGCACCCAATGAAAAGCAGATTACGGTAGCCGTAATGCGCCACAACGCAGCATGTGCAGCATCTCGTTGTGTTTTTGAATGTTTATTCGTGGTTATCTTGGAGCTCTATGTAAACTAACAGGGAAGGTCATTGGATGAACTGGACCCGGTTATATTTTTACCAGGCAGTAATAACATGATGGGTCTAAAAGTGCAGTAAGAATGCATTATTTCATCTACGCATTTTGCAAAAACGGGCAATTTTATCTATTCGCTCACAAAAATTCTACCTTATTAGTAAAATAACAAAACAAATTCCATACAAAAGAATTTTGATTTTGCTTCAACAAATGACCAGAAGCTAGGTTTGACCGACAGACCGGCAAATGAAAAAAAGAGAAAAGTGAGAGGAAGTAGAGCGAATGAATACCTGGCTAAAGGCAACATGTAAACATATAAAACAAAATTCGTAAAATATGAAAATAATCGCAAGTAACTTATGAGTAATTGATGGAATGTATTAATTAATGTATGAATGAACGAACGAATGAACAAACAAATGATAAAACGGCTAAATGAATGCATGAATTCTTATCACTCATACTGCTACTTGAGTTGCAGATTCCTCGAGCTTTTGAATGGCGATGACTGTGTAAGAAGACTGAAAAAGAGCTTTAAAATATAGCAACAAACCGTTATCAATTACAACTTGTTTCTCAATAAAAATATATTTCAAACTGTTACTGAAACTATTCAATGAAACTAGTAGCAAAAATCACGACGCCGAAGCTTAGTTCCGTTTTTTCACAGTAGTCGTATTTCTTATAATTATATGGTTAGTGTGTAAAACATTGTGTGAAGAGGCTTCACGCTGGTGATGCTACTGTCATTAATAAGACGAAAGTTATTAAGCCATTGATGGTATACTAATCATCTTTTTCCTAGACGACTATAGGCGTCACAGCTGTAACCTGAGTCCGTAAAATCTAGAAAAGTGCAAGGGTCGTAAACAGGGCAGTTGGACAGCCATTTTATGAACGCATATTACCTGGCACTATTGGGTGCATGAATTCAAGGTCAAGGATTTATTACAACTCAGTTAAAAGGATAGGGAACTAAACTTGACTAACTTATTGGTCACATTTTTGGGGTTACAACTGGTTGGCTTGAATGACGTTCCGTGGTCAAAAGTCAATCAGAGTTAAAAAGTGTTCTGATAGTGATGCGTAGTAATCAACAATAGCATAGAAAACAAGTGCCCGCGTGTAATTTAAAACGGCTCATTTCAGTATCTCGTTTTATGTTTAGCTTGAATTAGTTACTAAATATTCATGTAATTATCTAAATATTATTAATGTTATTGAATGTCATTATGAATCCAAAAAAAATCACAAAAAGTGTGGGCGTTTTTATCAATGAAAATTAAAACTAAAACATTGCGTGGACAAACGCGCAATTCCTGAACACTTGGTAAATTCCTGTAAGCTCAGCAGCCACTACACTAGTGTTCACAACCTCAGCACCTGCAACTTCAATACTTGTATGTTGTAACCTCAGCACCTCTGAAGAAGAACGTCAAAATTACGCATTCCAGCACTCGCGCAATGACTAACGGTAAACTGATATTAATTAGCATTGGAATCCAGTATTTGCAGACATTATTTGCAAAACTTGCTAAATCTTACCTTTGTGGCACGCTGTCCTCTGGCTGTTCGCACAGTTCCTGGTGGAGACGAAGCATTTTTTTGGGTGTGAGGCCAATACTGCTGAGCATCTGAAAAAAAGAAATCCTTGACAGACGTCATGTGATATGCTATGGTCCTCGCTACAACAGCACTCGTTGTCGTCATTATCATCATCAGCAGCAGCAGCACTACCACTTCTCACCACCACAACCATAAACACCGCTATTAGACATTGTAATCACAGCGATATCTTCTAGATCGTCATTGCTTCATCATTATATTCACTCACATCATCCAGAGAGATACATGACCATAAATGTTATCACCATCCTCATCAATTGCACTGCCAGTCGCTTTACTGGTCTACTCATAGCCATTATAATAATTAACATTACCTACATCTGTGTAATATAGTCACAAATATCACAGTTATGATTGTTGTTTCGAAATTATCGGGAACCAAACCTAAGGGGAGGACATACGCTTTAACAGCTCTAAACCGAGAATTATACAAACCAAAACAGTGGGCCTACCCATTCCAAGAATTCTGCAGGAATATATGCCACTCAAGAAAAAACAAGTAAAATAAAATGTGAGTTTCAAAAACTCACGAAATAGTATTAATTTCGCTCCCTAATTGCTACACTATTGCTATACATGAATAAAATACATGTACGAAGATTTTCTCCAATATCTATTCATATTCAACAGCCGTACGTAGTGACTGGCATGTTAAAAGGTGGATTTATAGAAAAAAATCGCATGTGTGAATTGTACTAGAAATTCACTGGTTAACGACAGACTGGTTACGGATACGATGTCTAATCTTGGTTAGCAATGAATGTGTAGATGGGATGTCAGGAAGCTAAAATGGACATGGGGATAGACAACAGTAGGCCTAATGGCAACGACATAGTAATGGTAAGGTGGAGATAGCCTTGGTTATGGAAATGGTGGAAATGGATTAATGTTGATAGAAGTGGTTACAGTGGACAACTGAGTAGGATCGGTAACGTTAGTCGTTTGTTCTTAGTTTATTATATGCTGGTCGGGTAAACTTTGTTGAATGGGAAGAAAGGGGAATTTTAAAGTACATTCAAAAGAACTTTCCGTACAAAGTTATACGACTAAGCTTTATACCTACTTGTTTGAAAGACTTATGTAACTAAAAAAGGAAATTCTTAATAATTTAAATATTCGTGCCATGTGGTAAAAGGCACTGCATCGCCAGCCCAGTGTGCACCGCTGATTCACCCAAAAAACTTATTATTGAACTATTGACAGTAAAAAGCAATTCATGCATTTGCTTAGTTAGCAAACAGTGTACTACGAATACTCCGATTATTTTTTCAAACTTCACGCAATGTTATCTAAACTTTGTAATAAACGACTTGCCGTTCGAATGGCTGCACCTAGCGGTCATCGCGTGAGTTTAAAGTTATAAGTGTTAAATAGCGTTACTACTTACACAAGCCCTGTATGCTATGATGTAAGTGATATAATTGTTCACAACGAACTTTTAAGCCTTATTTATGAAGAGTAATTTCTTGTGTTAGTAGTAACGCTACACAATTTTTCAGTAAATTAACTGGGTTGCTTCTACTTGGAATTTAATTAATTTTGAACACTTTCGCGGAAACTACGGCCAGGTCTTGCTTAAATTAAGATTATGAGTTCGGTCCGCCATAAGCAGCCAAGACCTTCTAGCGAATAAGAAGAGCCGTTTGTTTTCCTTTCATTAAGAACAATTTCTAGCTGCTGCAGCAGTCTTCTTAGTGCCTTTTTTACAGAATTTCATTATCCAGTCAGGATTTTGCGTATTTATACGACATGGCGTACATATCTTGAATGCCTAGCGCCACTTAGCGAATGTTGTTGAAAATTCTTTGTCTGTTTATTAAGCTGACATGCGCAATGTATTGAATGATGGACAGGCTGCGAAGTAAATTAAATGTGGTTTCATTTGCCACAACTATAAACACGAATCAGGTTCAAACGTGTAACCTACTATAAACTCCTGTTCAATTCCAGCTTAGTAAATAAACAAAACAACTTATTACGTTACTAGTAACACGAAAATGAATTTTACTTCTTCAAAACCGCCCCAAGATACTTCTTTCAAAAATATTAAATCTAAATATTAATATAAGATCGAGCAGGCTTTACGGGTCAATGGGGAGGGGGGTATATATTAGTCTAAAACGCGGGTGGAAGAATGAAACTGTTTAATAAAATTAGCGAACGTCTGTTCAGAAACAATTTATCTAGTGGCTGTGTGCCTAAGGCTAACTCCCAAGAGCCTGCGATATTAGGACAAGAAGTATTGTCATCTAAAATCAGGTATTTTTAGGAATTCTTTGAGCTATTGATAGTGTTTATAAAAACTTAATGGCTGTTTTACCAGGTACTAGAGTGCTGGTTTAGTGCTGTCTGGATGTTCTTTTTAATATCATACTATAGATCCAATAGAAAAAATGTTGAGGCGCTCCAAATTTGTGGAGGAACGAAGTATCAGTCGAAAAAACATCAATATATTAAAAATCGTACCAGATTCTTCTAACTGCCTTTATCCTATCGCTGTTATGTACTTCTTATGACACACGAAAACATCAACCTAGGCGCTGAGCCTTTATATTATGAATGAGTCTTAACAAAAACCTCCTACCTTATAGGCCTCTACTTAAAACTAAGATCTTTATCCCCGCATTTTATTTTTGTACTTACAAACATGAATACATGATGTGACCATAGTTATTTGTTTGTCATAAATTGAATGTAAGAAGTGTGATCGTCTTCAGACATGCAGGTTATGCAGGTATAAATAAGGAATGCCTCGTACATGTATAAAAATAAATACTTTTCTTATACTTTAGTTTTTAATAACTTTGGTAAGTTGTGATGCAGCGAACGTCCTACGAAGTATATAACTCTGTGCTCTAGATATGCGTGGTTATTACTGTACGAGTCAAGCTTGTCTATCTTGGACATACTTACATGAAATGCAGAAGTTTTACATCAGCATTAGAGAGCCGAGCGAATCACTATCATAATAAACAAGAAGAAAGCCGCCAGCAAATCATATGTCTTACCAAACAATTTTTACTCTCATTTTCAGTCTAATGTACACACAAACCAATATAAGGCTTTCCGGCATAAAAATATTAGGCTACTCATGCTAAGACATAATGGTTGGCAAAACTAGGCCAAATCATGACAGTTAAGTACCAACTGGTAAAAGAAATGATAATTCTCCTTTCTACTGCAAGACTTACTAATGTCTGCTATTTTTTGTATATATTTTTATGTAAATAAGTAACAAAAGTTAGAAAACTGACTAGATTTCGATGAAATTGTAATTATTGTAATTTTGTTCTATTCGGGAGGCGGTAAAGGAAAACTTATTAATTTGAATTGCTAGCGTTGAGAATTATAATCTTTAAGCCTTGTGGCCAACACTGGCGTTTTCGTGATACATCAGCAGGTAAAAAATTCTGATTTCAAAATATTTACGGTCGCGATTTTTGGATCTTGCTTTCTTGTGTTTTACGAAATTTCCAAAATTAGGAGAGCAATTAAAGTAGCTACAAAAGTCTGAAATAAATTTGGATTTGTTTCGAAATTTGAAACAATTTTGGAAATACGGGATGCTCGCGTAGACTATAAAAATCGTTACATGACGTGTGCCAACAGTGTATGGGGCCTAGAATTCGGGCTAACACGTGAGATCAGTCTGTAAGCTTGCATGTATTAAAAACGAGTTAAAATAAGTGGTAATGTAACTTGATTTAGAGAAGAATAAATTTCCACGGTTATATAAAGCGAGTACTCTTTATCACCTGTAAAACCGATTTCAAGAAATTCTGAAACTCCATTTGTAGCTTATCGATGTTTATGCCGTGTGACACTAAAAGGTGCAAATAAAATTACACGAAGCATCCAGTTCAAGTGGAAGTCAGTTGCCTCCGTTTCTTCAAAATTTAGCCTTTACAGTGTATTTTAAACTTTAGAGCATTGGAAGCAATACTATATTGTCAATGTTATCGTAAAATAGCTATTTAGAAAAATGTTTAACAAAAATACCAACCGAGAAATCATTATTTAAACGAAACAGGCTCTTTAAAATCCAAGTTGTGAAATAACAGCAGCGATTTGCATTTAGGGGTCAAGCTTTTGACAAAGAAAACCAAGCAATCTAGAACTGAGCAGGTCGGCAGTTTAACTTTTTAGTCTTTTAAGACTTTAAGTCGTAGTAATTATTTCGCAGTTGCATATTACGTTAATTTTTGGTTTCTTCTAAATAAAATTATTTTCTGTAGATCTCGTATATAATTTGCAGTTTTATGTATGTGTTCCATAAGTAATTGTAATGATGTTTTGTACAATAAACAATAAATAACAAATTGACACTTAAGATGTTAAAATATTGTCTAACCTTCCCAGTAATCCTCAATCTCCGTCGTTGCTGGAGGAGGTCTTGCAGCAGACCGGAAACAACGACACCCGAACTGGGAGTGAAACAATTCATGGGAAGATTCCCGAAGCGTATGCTTCGTTTTATGAGCAGCCATCAATACTCTGCTATAAGCATTAGAATATCACACATCTCTACTATCAAGTACAAGAAAAGACATTCATCCTCACTACTGTTTGCCTCGCATTGCATTTAAAATGGAGTAGCTTTTGATTAACATCTTTACATTTATTAAATACGAAATCTTAGCGCACGTTCTGATTTAGTCGGCTTTTTAAATCCAGAATGATCATCAGTTACATGTATTTAACATATGTGTATCACAGACGGTAGACGTCATCTGACGTCGTCCAAAGCTTTCCGGAATTTAATGATTTATCTTACAAACGAAACTCGAAAATTTTCAACGTGTTAACAAAATCGGAAACAATTTAAAACTTGCTCATATCTTTGCGCAATAGTATAATTCACACGCATACGGCCTGATTACATAATGTGTCGTCTAAACACCTTGCGTGGAAGATAGTACAAATGACACAATGTTTTATTCACGAAGTACAGGTACATAAGCAACTGTAGAAAGCATGCTTTTTGAACAAATGCTAGCTTTGAATCCATTGCCACGTTTGCTAAACAGAGGGAAGCTGTAGACGGAATTTGGGGGTTGCATATTAGGAACATCTGTTTTTGTATGGCCCAGGGGCTTATTATCGGGTGTGTATAGAGGCCAAGATGCCCATATCGTGGTCAGAAAAACATGAAGACTGTTTATGTTTCAATGGTGAATATTATTATTGAAGATTCCAAACAGAATAATTCAGTAGTCAGTTAAGCCATTTGGAATAGAAATGACCTTGATGCTATTTTTTACTTTAGGTGAGAATAAAAATTATATAAGAGACCTTGGCAATAACAACGTGGCTATGAGCGCCCTTCAATAAAAATACGAAAGTATAATAACGCATGTACGCAAGCGGGTACGAAAGTAGGTAGTAGCAGATGCATGTAGATTACAAGGTGCATTTAGGAGTCGACTTTGCACCTGAATTCTAACATCTCATTATGCCTGCATTAGGACTCGGGTTTCTCGAAATTACCGAATGCTTACAATGAGAGTGGGAGACAAGAGAGGAAGAGAGAGAAATATAGAGGGAAAGAGAGAAATGCACAAATGAGCATGCAAGTGAAGCGAGCAGTATTACAAAAGTTAAAATGAGTTAGCCTGTCATGTTTGAATGTACGCATGCAGGTAGGCAGGTAGGTAGGTAGGCAGGCGTACAGGTAGATAGGCAGGCAGACAGGCAGGCAAGCAGGCAGGTAGGTAGGCAAGTTGATAGATGGATAAGTAAATAGGTAGACAGCTAGGAATGTACCTAGATATTAGGTAGGAAGTTACATAATTAGGTAAGTACTAGATAGGCGGGACGGCAGGGAGTAACTAGGTAGTCATATAACACTATGTAAGTAGGTAGGTAGGCAGGTGTATTGACAAGTAGTTAATCAAGTAGTTATTACTGTGCGTGTTTTAAAAGCCTCCCTATCTGCCTGGAATATATGGCTTCACAGATTTATCATCTGTGATTTCTTCCGATCAATGTCTCTACGCTGCATTACTTTAAAACAGCTTTGCAGCTTAAATAGCTGTATGTTTTCCTTGACCAAAGCCTCCACGCTGCATTGGTTTGAGCATGCTCTAGACTCCAGATAAAACTGTTCGCCTGCATTGATTCCTCTCATTAGTACATGCAATTTTTGCGTAATTTTTATGGGACAGAATTTAGAAGAGCTTTTCCAAACGCCACATGAGAGTCTTGAGGGAGCTTTTGTTAAGAGTTTAAACATTTTTACAAAGTGAGAAAATTGATTTCGAAAAAAACGTTTTTTGGGGGTGATTAGTATCATTCTTATAAGGAAGTCATGAAACCATGCCTAAAGATATCTTCAGAGCCATTGAGCATCAAACAAATTGTTCTTGCATCATCAAAAATGTAGCTAAATGATGAACAACTTTTGTCTTCTTGCATCCTTCGTCGACTCACAAATCGTAAGTGTATCGTAGTTACTCGACGGCGGTTAAATTTCTTGATGAGTTCTTTGATGGTGCTTGAGGGCGATTTTAGTGGTAGGGCATTAGCTTCTGATGACTGTAACACCCGTACGATTTTATCAAACCGTAAAACGGTTTGGAATACAACGTTCAGTAATAAGTGTCTTAATGACTTTGTAACATTTATTTCTATGTATTACTAAAAAAATCTGTAACTTGGATTAGACGAGGTAGTTCTAAATCTGCTACCACTTTCGCCCAGAAAGTGACGCGCACCATGGCAACAAACTGATGCAGCCAGTTAGGGAGAACTCCTGCAGTGATGCCTGTTTATTCAAGCATTTCGACGACGGCTTCTTGATAGAGTATCGGAGTATGAGAGTTGTGGTTTCTCAGTCAATACAAAAGCCTTAGCAAGCCTGGGTCGTCATGTTGATCACTTTATAATTGCAATTTGTGAGCTTAAAGCTATAGCTGAAAAACTTTTGGTAAATTTTTATGAGATTTAGCACCTTCATATCAGCAGTGGCGGCAGTGGTGAACATGATCATGGTAATAGTACAGCAGAAGAAGCAGTCGCTGATTGAAATGTGAGAAAGATGCTGTTTATGGCAGTGGCGCTGAGGGCCCCCAAAAGAGTCAAATTCAAAAAAATTATTATGAATGAGTCCAAGTAATATTTTATACTCAAATCATAAACTATAAAATCAGCAATTTCAATAGCGAAGGAAACTAAGACAAATAGGGGTTATTTAACAAGCCGGTGCTTCCAATTACAGGTTAATTTTGCTGGACAGTTAAACTTTGTGCATGATTACTGCGCCTTTTGTGAAATATAAATCGCTGAAGCAGTAACTCAGCAGTTAAATGCACTGAAGTGTAAGTGAAAATTGCTGGGTGTTTAGTTGCACCTTGCAGGGGTGACATTGAATCAGACCAGACGGGTTAAATTCTCTTATTAGTGTCAGAGGAAAACTAATACATGTGACACAGAACCAGCAAGACTCATATTACAATTAACTCACAACATAATGTAAGACTGTTCGTCTTGGAGATTTTAATCCTAATTAAAAATTTGAACTTTACTCACTTAAGCTAAGGAAATCACGTAAGACGAAAAAATGTGGAACATTTGTATTTCATTTATTCGAAAAAGTATTTCCAAGACATTTTATTTTCATAGAGTGCTCTTTAAAAAGTCCCACTGTAAAAGGTTAGTGCAGTACTTGTTCACGAGCGACATGTTATTATGTCGTATAACATTATAATGTAACAGTATTTACAAACAGCTAAACGATGGTAGAGAAGTTATTTATTTAACAGGTCCATGAGTGACTTAGTACCTGGCAACTACACACTGCTAGTCTTCAAAAAATTTGGGCTCTTAGACACAATTAATATTTTTAAGGAATTAAAAACTGTTGTAGGTAAGATTAGTATAACAGTTTGACAGGACTCAGAACAAAATCAGAAAATCTGAGTACACCTCTGTATACCTTAATTATAATAAACGAAACAGCTCTTCGAGTGACATAAAGATGTATCAGTCCAGACTTTTAATTTCTTGTCACATTACTTCTTTAGGAAAAATCCCAAAACCGCAGACAATATCAAGATAACAATAATTCTTCACGTGACACAAGGAAACAACTTTCCTTCAGAAGGTACCTGATTAGCTAGTTAGCACAGTAGTTCCCGCTGTAACGCATAACATGTGTATAGTTTTAAAATTAAAACACACGCCCAATCTCGTACATCGTTAGCACTGCAGTTCTTCGTGTGACATAACGATACAGGTAAACTTTAGGTAATTCAAAAAACCAAATTCTTGCAATAGAAATGTGCCTCAATGAGAACAAAAATCTTGATTTAAACGACGCGCAATCATGTTGTTAAAATCATCAAACTAGCGACTAACTTGAAGGACATTTTCAACCTTAATTATCAACAGTTTCACGGTACGACGAACTATCGAAATATTCATCACTGTGGTTTTGAATGAAGTCATGAATGTAATCTCGATCACGATTTATTTCAGAAGCTTGCATTTTGCTTTTTATTTGCTCGCTTATTTACTTGTTACTTAATTGCCTACCTGCTTGCTTACTCACTCACTCACTCACTCACTGTAAGCATTTTACTTCCTCCATTAGAAAGGAATGGATAGAACTTTTCGGTAATGCCTTGCCGATGTAATTTTCTATAGTTTATTCATTCATTTACTTTGTATTATGATTACTTTGTATTACTTACTATGACAATCAAGTCATAATTGTAAATATTTATAACTGTTGTATGTAATTTTTGCCCTGAATGTATTTTTGTATATATGAATCTAGAGTTTGCAATAAAGACTTAAATCAAATCAAATCACTCACTCACTGACTCTCTCGCTCGTTACTTACTTATTTTTTTGCATACTTAATTTCACTTAGTTATTTTTGTACCTAAGTTACAAGTCTAGTGACTAGTGAGTCTGGACCTTCAAGCCAATTTAGGAACTAAGCCGCCTCCAAAAATACCTTATCAGGGACAAGTCCTAACGATCATAAAAAGAAGAACATGAAAAAAGATTTGCGATTCGTGCAGTTTTATTATATTATGACAGAGTAACCTTCTTCGGTATGACACAGCTACAAGAATTCTTTAAATTAAAATGCCCACTGTTAACAAAGCAACCATATAACAGCCAAGTCATAACAGGAAGCTCTTATGAACAACTGAGCGGTCAAAAGGGCTGCTAAAAGCAATGCAAATTGCCCCGCTTCCATACGCAAATAGAAACCCCAAACAAAAATTGTACAGAGGAATTAGAACTCGCAGCGCAGTTCCAGTAAAATGAAACGTGACAAATCTTATAACTCGCTATAAAGACCAGTGGGAGTTTTCAAAAAGATGATATTTTATCTGACTTTGCGTAAATCACCCAAGAATTTTAGCTAAAGTTTCGTGTAAAAACACATATATTACAAAAAAAATTGGAAACGTAAAGGATAATTTCCAGAGAGGAGCCGATGAGGCGGGAAGGCATTTTGGCCTTTGTCGGACGGATGCATCAAAGGAGGTAAACAGCCGTGACAGAAGAAACCGCCTTAGCAGCATTTTATCAGTGCTCGTTTACTTTTCGCAGTAAAGTACGTCCCGTAGCCTGGCCCACTTACAGATTTTTGAGAAATCCTGGAAATAAATAACAGGCTAATAAATAATAAATCACGAGGGGTGTAAGAATCATAAGATCGAGTGAGAATCCCCATGGTAAACATTAAAACAAAAAAACTATTTTTTGTCATCCTAATCAAAATCAGCGCTCAGTTTAGTAAACATTAGGCAAACGAATAAAGTGAATGATGTTCAAATAAAAAGTAACCTTCTAAGTTTCCACTTGCTAAAAAGCAACTCAGTGTTGGAAATGTAGGCCTATTATTGTGAAGCGCCAGTAGGAGTTTCATAGCGTAAGAGCATTAGTTTTGCTTCATCAGCTTATGAATAACTAACGAAGAACGCTTACATAAAACCAAGTTTATACTGATTCGACATTTACGATATTCGTAAGTTGATGTTTGTGCAGATTTTCTATAATGACACGCCTCAAACAAGCACTGCACGGTTTTTTTTACTTTTTAGCTTTTGATTTTAGTAACTGCAGTCGCTCAGCAAAGCAGTATCGCCAATAATTTTCCCTGTTCACCAACATCACTGAAATACTGATCAGACTTATCAAATGTTATACCGCGTCCGCGCAATACAAATCTCACGTTACCTATAATCCAAGAAGCCAATTACATTCGAACATGTTTTATCAGGCATCAGTGAATTGAAACTCACTAGCAGAATTTTCAACTGCGACCGGAGAAAATTTTCTGATTCCCTGCTATACTAACTAATTGAAAAGTAATATCATTATCTTAATATCCCCGCTCCCGTTTCCTTTGAAGATTGTTAGGTGAAATTTATGTAATCTGTCGTTCGCTCTGAGAAATTGGAAATTCATGGAGGTTTTTCAAAGCATAGGCAGTTATTTCAGGTAATTGTAACGTGTATTAATCACCAAATGACGTAGAATTATGTGTATATTCTCTACGTCTATTATTGTTATAAAATCATAATTTCAAAACGTTCTTGCCATGCTAAGAAAACCTTGAATTGTCAGTCCTGAAAACCGTTCCTGTCAAGGCTAAGATACCTAACAGTCTGAACACTTTATTTAATGTTTTATTTTTAAAACACTGTGAAAAACATGACATTCTACAAGAAATTTTTATACAGTATAATTATTATAATGCGCTTTTCAATTTTCACAATACTGTCATAAAAAAAATTCAAAAGTAGAACCCATATTCAGTCTTTTCATGTAAAAATCACCGTTTCCTTAAAACGCTATATAAAAAGTTCTGAAGATATACTACTTCACAACCGAATACTTATAACAATGCTAGTAATTACTGTTTATGCAAATCATCTGAAATGTAAATTCACAACCTTAAATACACTGTTGCCACTCTTCTCGTTAATTTTTCTCCGGTTCTTTTTTCATCAGCAACAAAAAATGTTGTGTCGAATAGGAATATCGAAAATCGCACTAGAGGTGCATAAATGTTCACTGCAATTAAAGAAATACCGTAAACATCCATCTGTCAAAAACATCCATTCTTGTTACTTCTTATTTTTAAACCAAACGTCTGCAAAAAGAAGAAATGTGGAAAAATTCGTCCAGGAAATCCTAGATTGGGTATAGATTTGTACAAGAGGCAGTGCACACATTTCGACACAGACATTTGGACACGGATGTTTTGCCCAGAGACATTTGGACACAAAGTACTTTGGACACAAGGCTGTTTCGGCACATAGGTAATTTGGACACAAGGCAATTTGAACACATAGGCCATTTGTACACAAGGCAATTTGGGCACAGATTATTTGGACACTAAGCAATTTCTGCATTCTCACTCACTATACAATTTATTCTGAGCGTCTGTTATGTGAAAAAATTTAGTCATCGTCATATCTCTGGAGTTTAAAGGATGAGAAATGAGTTATAGCTCCGATTGACCCAAAAATTAATACGCTCTGATTCTGGCTCACATCCAGTGACATCCTACCAGCATAACCCAATCATAAAACTTTTATAATAATAGTGTCCGTGTGGCTGTAGCGAAAGCGGCGAAATTTTTTATTGTCTCTGGCAACTGCGACTGAATCCGTTGTACTGTATGAACTGGAAAGTTTTTTATTGCCCATTTTACTAACTTGTGAAAATAATCCTCTAAGGAAAATCAAACCTTCTGGTGCTGATGTCCATCATTTAGTCTTAATTAGCACCTAAACAGCTTAATCTGTATTTCATTATTATCACACCTAAATTGCGCACTAGATTTCGGTTCTTTAGCTCAGCGCGAAAAGTTACGGCAAGAAATATCACCGTATCGGTTGCAATCGCTGTACTGTGTCAGACTTATCTGTCGCAGTTGCCGCAGTTACCGCAGCCACCGCCACCGCATCCGGATATCCCGATTCAATGAAAATATTTACGTACTTTTTGACCTGCAGACTGCAGCTACTGTTGCAGGAGTTGAATTCGAAGTAGCGAAAAAAGAACCTTTCAAAATAAATAATACATGTGTTTCATCTACGTTTTTTTAGATAGCTGAAGCTCTTTGAATTTTGCAAAAAATGGCTTAAATTCATCCATCTCCAAGAACAGGGTATAACTAAATAACCACTGTTGCTAAATGGCACGATCTCCCGATTGAATCCAAAT
>JAQGDQ010000240.1:115000-210000 GCA_030141605.1 Tubiluchus corallicola
TAATGAAATCTAATCAAACAGTATCTAAATAGTTTCTTTCAATCTTGAAGACACGTTTACTTAGGCAAATTGTAGACAATGTTGCGAATGCTAATGAATAATCACATCAGATTTTCGAAATTGTTCGCAAAAGTACTCATCTAGGGCGTGTTCAGGCATCAAAGTGATAGATAATTTTTCAACCAGGTAATGCACCACGGTGCTATTAGTTGATTCAACATCTGGAGTTTTATGTAAGTGCACTGCAGATCAGACCTGACGCCCTTGCTCGCTCACCTAGCGCATTCACCCCACGTGTTGAGCTTATGCTGGAAATAATGAAGACCAGTGTTTACTGCATTTAATCACAGAATGTTGAAACGCTGCGCAAATAAACAACTGTAAACAAGATCTAAAGTGCCGGCTGGTGCAAGGCACTAGAAACTATCAATTCATGTCAAATTGCTCAAAGAGTTAAAAATTGCCCAGGAAAAGGACAATATTGCGTGTCAAAGCTTTTTTTCAGAGTACTATTAATAGTTATGGTTACATTTTTATGCTCTTGTTAAAGAAACTGGAAGCTTTTTGTCACGAATGTCAACAGCATGACAAAGGCAAATCTAAAAAGTAAGCGAATTGGTCGTGTGCACAATTATGCGTTGACTTTTATTACATAATGTCTTAATTTTTCTGTATTACAATACAGGCGTTTATTACATTATCAGTTGTAACACAGCTGGAAAACCCTATCTGGTCATTCATTAGCCTAACTCCCTGCCTTGTCCTCCGCTCTCCCCGATTAGTTTCTTCTCCTAACCTCTCCTCGACCCTATACCTCTCCTCTGTTCTCCCCTTTACTCATCTCCTCTCCCTTTCTCTTCTCTCCTGATATTTTCCCTCTCCTCCTCCTCCTTCCCTTTCTTTCTTTATTTGCTTTTGTCTTCTTTTTTTAAGTTTAATTAGCTCTTGTTAGTTCTCACTTAAGTTTTTCTAAAAAGAAACGTAATCTGATAAGAAATGGGTTTCAAATCGCGGCGTCACGTTACTAATTAGATTCACGAAGAAGACATGGTCTGATGAAGCCGACATAGCAGCAGGAAAAGTGAGGATCCTGTAAATCATTCACCACCCAAATCGACGCAGCTCAGTGCATCCAGGTACAGCCTTCATTCGCGATGTTCCACGCAAGAATAACAGCGTGGAATTCATTTTGGCAAGTTGCTAAATTAAGCGGGAAGAAAGGGGAATTCTAAACTATATCCCAAGAACTTTCCGTACAATATTATATTAGTTAGCGTTACGTTTACCCGTTACCCAAGAGAGAGAGAGAGAGAGAGAGAGAGAGAGAGAGAGAGAGAGAGAGAGAGAGAGAGAAGAGAGAGAGAGAGAGAGAGAGAGAGAGAGAGAGAGAGAGAGAGAGAGAGAGACGAAAAAGGAAAGAAGACTATTTTAAAAGGTGAGCAGCAGTTCTCGACCTATATCACTGTAAGTGTACCTTAATAACAGCATGTCCTTTTCTGAAAGTTGTGAATCCTGATGTTACGGTTGAATGATCAGCTGTCAATTGCACGCGTAAGCCAGTCTAAATGTCAGCTGCCAGAAACATGGCTTCTACACGATCGAAACTTTCCAAACACCATTAAAAGCAGTCATCAGCAACAAACTCACATAAAAATGTGACTACCGCAAACACCTATACGTGTTGGCACTTCACTAACGAATAGTATAAAAAACATAACTAGTCTAGCGCAAATAGATATGATACATGTTAGTAAGTTGTCGACAAACGGTCACACTATCACAAACAAAGTCGACACTAATGTTTTATAATTTTTTGTTAGAATATTCAAAGCATGTAAAGGCTCGCAAGGTCAATTATCTTTTAGAAGCTTGGTGTCAGAAACAAACACCGTGAAACTAAATTCTAATGGGTTAAAATATTTAGTATTCAGCAGCATTACCTGTTTCATTAGACACCAATAAGATATATGATCCTCGGTAATAAGAAAAAACGAAAAATGCTAAGCAAAAAGATATGTTTAGCTCTTATTGTATGGCGCACTGGTTCATCGAAAAAATAAACCGCAGTTTAAGACCTCAGTATTTGAACAAAGTCACTTATGTTTACGATTATATTTCGGGCAAAATCCAATTATTCTACATTTTTAATACATGATGCATTCGTAGCTATTTAGTATTTACTCATTTAGGTATAAGAAATCAATGCACTTCTTCAGCAACATTATTTAATGTTATACTAAAAGTTTATGTTACAGCTAAATCATGATTACACTTATAGTTAGTTGTATTGCGATAAAAACAAACAACTTCTTATTAAAAGCTTATAAAATGTTAAAATGCATGTTATAAGTTTTTAATAAAACTTGTTTGCTTTTTTGATATTGTGAGTGCCTGTATAAATTGACGACGATAAAAAGAATTCTTTTGGATTGCAGTGTGGCTAACCACTTTTATGCTCGCGAATTCTATTGCATTGCATATTTTGCATCTTTTAAGGCTTGTCCCCTAGATGAGATTTTAACCGACGTCGGAAGTGTCTCAGTCTCAGTTCAGATGCCTCGCCGAAATAAACGCTGGGATAGGGGGACACAATGCCAGACGAAGCCGTCGAGAATTCTATTTTTTTCCAGTGGTGACACATCCATTTACTGACCATGGATTCGCGTTGCTTCTTGCTCCATCTGGCTTTTTCACGTCTGATATATCCTGAGTTTAACGTTGGTCTTGCGACTTACATAGTCAAAACTGCTTAGGATTTCTTCGCATCTTGTAACGTTGGATGTGATATTCATAAAGACCCTTTACTGTTCCATTTCACAGAATTGTACGCTTCGCTCTCATAAATGATTTTCTGTTTCGTTTCAATTTCTACCTAATAGTGTTGTCTGCAGTTGGTAAGATGTTCTCAGTATGCATTGCTTTTAATGATGCATAGAAAATTCTCTATTCTTTCTAAGGTCCATGTTTCGTTACGTATCTACCTTATTACTGTTGCTCAGTTTTGATGGTATTCGGGCGTTGTATCGTTTGAAGCGTAACTCAGTCCAAGTTGCAGGGAAATTAATAAAAATGTTGGCCATGGTTGCTGTGTCGGAAAAGCGTGTCAAAGCATTTCTTTTTTGTTCTGAGATGAATGTAAGGTTCTTACCTCTAATCTCCTGCAAATCTTTTTTTACACATTGCTATATAAAAAAAGCAGTTTTTATGTTTTCACATCCCTGCGGATTTCACTTCTGTCCAATACCATGGTGCTCCGTATTCCAAATCTATAATGCACGGAAGCGGTTTCCAAAAATTAACTGTTTTAACTTTATCGTGTTTGATTTAGTTATGCTCTTTTAAAAAGTGGCATTAATTGTAGCATCATCTATTCTGACTTTATTTCAGATTTTGCTGATGGAAAGCAAAAACTTAAAAAAGTCACTGAGGCAAATATAAAAAAAGTGAAAGGATCAAGAACAAGCAAAAAGTTAGAATTAATTTTGAGCGCGCATGTGCCTGGTAAACCACAGACTTAGGTAATTATATACATTGTGCCGAACAGAAACCTATTAGTGTTTACCGCGCAATTTGTCAGTCTGTTTTATCCCGCTCTTGTTAATGAGAAACGTATGAACTTACATCACGTGTACAGCACGTTATTTCATGGAAATTAACTAAAGAAAATTCGCGTCTTCATTTGCATCAAAATCAATGAAACATCAGTAGCTGCCTTGCTTATTATAATAACTACCGAGGTTCTAATCAAGGCTGTTTAAATCGTAACTGAGATTGAAGCATATGCTGCCAGAAGGATGATGAGGTTACAAAGTTAAAGTTAATAAGCGATCTGATTTTAAGTTCTGACATTAGACTTTTTGTGCCATTCAGCACTTATGCCAAGGTTTGCTTAGTGTAGATGTGACGGGACCGGAAGCTACTTCATTCTAAAGTATTCTAAGAGTTTAGTAACTCTTCTTTACTCAACCTTTTCTACATCCTACGAAGTCCTTACGACAGCTTTTACCTACACACGCTAATCGAGCAGAATCTTATGCCACGCAGAGATTTCCTACCCGCCCTGAATTATGTTATACACTGCTTTACAGTTCAATTATACTTCATTTCTTTCTGCCATATTGTGCTCTACTCTGCTCTTCTCCCCTCTCCTCTCCTCGCCTCTGCTCTGCTGAGCTATGTGCTGTTTCGTCCTATTCTGTTTTGTCTATTCTATTCAATCTATAATGTTCTGTCTTATTAATTTAATGTATCCTACTCCACTCCACGCTGCTGTCTTCTACTGTACTACTATGCGTAGCTAAGAGTTCCCCTACTCTGTCCTGCTCTGCAGCGTCCTACCCCACCAGCCCTACCTTGCTCTGTTCAACCCTGTTTTGCTCAATTCTATTTCACATCATTACATTCGATTCTGCTTTGTTCGATTTTAACTTTATTCTGTCCCATTTCATTTCTGCATGTTATCCCAAGCCGTTCAATATTATTAATTCACAAAATGACTAAAGTAATGGCTAGTCAAGCAATTATTATTATAAATGCAAACTGATTTTCTTTTAAATGTCAGCTGTGACTGGCAGGTGGAACAAATGTTTTGGCGCTTAAATCCATAAGAAAAGTTACTGAATCGCGACAAAAGCCGAGTGATTGTTATTTAAACAACTGTCAGTTTTACAGTAAGCGCAACAACGATAAACTTTGAGAACAGCTTGCAAACTCTTTTTTGACAAAACGTAACAGTAGCAGCTGATATTGGCATTATTATTCAAGAGGTCTGCATTTCTTTGAACCACCTTATTGACTTTGACGAAATAAATGTTGCGAGTGCTTTAAAACAGTATACACGTTTATACGGATTTCTAAACAACCTAGCCTTCTGTAAAGAAACAGCATCTGGTAGTTGATTAATATAGGACAGCTTCCCGTCAGCTCCGTTTAGACAGTGTCCACAAAGATAGTTTTTATGCACGTGGCAAAAGAACTGCCAAATCCAAAGTTTATCATTCAATGATGTGCGATATGTGGCATGTTGCCCATAAGATAGATGGATGGTCATGGCTGGATAGAAACCTAGGTTGCTTAAACTGTATTATAGATTTCTTTACGCCTATGTATGCATACTATAAAGAAGCCCTGCGTCATTCTTTCCAACCGAGATAAGTTCTATTTTCAGTTTTGTTTTCGTTTGTACGTTTTTATTAAATAACGCATTAGACTTAACAATTCCGCTTTTGTATGACTTCATCGTTTTAGTTTGTTTAGAAAAATATCAAATATAAGATTTGATATCATACACCAACTTTTAGAATTGGTACCAAACAATTTATAAAACGTGTTTATTGTTGAAATATAAGTTCAACCACTGCTTGACGCTTTGTAAACGCTAAAGTGTGTATGACACCGCTTGATACTTTAATAGAAGTATATATAAAGGTACATAGTTTTCTGTTTTATAGGACAAGTTATCTAGTAATTCTCTATATATTGGAGACCAATGATTTAACGAAAAGTAAATTAAGAATAAGTTTAAAAGTTTATGTTACTAGAACGCATTAATTGAATGACTTTATTAATTTTTCAATTTATAAACAGCTTTAATTTGTCTTAGTTAACTTATCAGCTTTGATCTTAAATATAAATTTTAAATGGCGGTAAATCAGAGGGAGCTCTTTGAACAACGAATTTTTATACCATGGCAGAAATGACACCACTACAAAATCTTTGAATTTTTCTGTTCAGTGAGTAAAATACTCTGAGTAAATGAGTAATGAGTTCAATGAGTAAAATAGACACCTGAAGTACGAAACTACATCTGGCAGATTCTCACCACAAAAGAAGAATTTCTTTAATAATGGGCTAGCATCCATTCTCCCAACAATCATTTACATTGGGCTCTGGCTTTAAATGCTGCATCGCGGCATCAGAGGGTGAAAAAGTCCACAGAAATCCGGTTCAAGTCCAAGTCCACTCAAAAGTCCAAGTCCAAGTTCAAGTCAAGGTCTGTTCAGCTGATGCCGGAAAATGTAGATAGTAAAATAGCATCATTATACAGTGTAGGTTGGTAGGCAATAGGTAGATAATTATCATCTCAAATAAAGATATTATTTCAAAAAATTTTCATTCCATGAAAATTTTTATATTAAAGTCTGCACTATAAACAAGTGTCCAATTTTACCCAAGAAACAGCTTGGGCAGCTTCTGATAAAAGCGTTGTTTTATGACTTGAATTGGCTTCTTAGTAAGAGAGTGGACTGCGAAAATAATCACTCTGCAGAAACAAGTTTCGCAACAACCACAAATTTCTTGAGTTAAAGTCCGAGTCCAAGTCCTAAGAAAAACCTGCTCGAGGAATTGAATTAATGACTCGGGTCTTTACCCTCTGTAAGGCATATGATATTAAAATCATATAAAGTGGCATTAAAGATAATCTACAAATCAGTAAAAAAGTTTGTCGATTTCTACCCAGACCCTAGCTGACGTTACTAGCTGCAATCATATTAAACGCATTCATGCACTGGTCAGTTTATAAAGGTCGTATACCCACTAGCGACATGTAATTCCCACAAAGCGCCCACGTAGCATTTTGTCTGCAAGTATTTTTTCCAAAGCGGACCAGATAAAAACTAAAATTAAAGAGGTAACTAGCCTACGAGGTCCAAAAACATTCCTAACAGCCTGTGCTTGTCCATCCCCATTCTCCACATTTCCTCCCTTAAAAAGCATGCTACTGTATTGAGCTTATAATATTTCAATAGATGGCGGCACATACTACGAGTAATTCTAGGTGTACTGTATATTGTGCAATGCAAGACCCTCTGCTGACAAAAAGGTAGTATTATAGGTTCACGCCTTTTTCACTTACCTGTTTTGAATCGTATTCCATAATTTCGCTCTCTGTCAAATTTTGGCATCTCTCTTGGACTTTATTTCGACTTTTGGCCACAATAATAAATATGTTGACTACAAAGTTAATTTTAAAGTAAATTTACTATTCGCATAACATCGACACCAAGAAGTAATGCCACAGCATAATTAAACTTCATGAAACCCAATTAGTTGCACACAATTAATAAACCATTACAAATAATTACAAGAGAATTGACATTTGTATGAAAATGATTAGTGTGTGCCATTAGTTGCGTTAAATCAAGAAACTTGGCATCATCCTACGTGAGCACTATCCATCTGATCCCGAGAAGAGCACGTATACGTGCTGCGTCAATGCTCAAGCTGGCTTCTTCACACTGAAAATCATGGCACATTGATACATGGTCTGTTTATTTGCGATTAAACACAGACATCAAGCAATCAAGCAGCATCAACCTGTATATGTTCCTTAGCTAAACAGCGTGGCATGTCGAGATGGAACAGGTTTTTCTTGAAAAAACGTGGCGTGCTTCGAAGCAATAACGCAACGGTAGAAGCCGTGTAAAGTGACACTTTATTGCGCTTGACAAGCGCATGCAGCGGTCGGCTATTATGCTCTAACTACGCTTGCCTATTCTTTGTCATAAAGTCAAAATTTACTTGAAAATTTATTTATAATAAACGGCACTAAAACCTGATAGAGTTATCCTTCTAAATAACCGAATTGGAGGCGCTTAGACAAATATGGAAGTATCTCAGTATATAAGCTGGAAGTGAAGATATAAAATACGTCGACAGGAGATGTCCCACAGGGGCATCCTCAAAATATCGAAACATCTTTTAATGAAAACTTTAAGACATTGAAAAACCCTCCTTCTCTCTAAAAAAGACATATAACAGTGCAGAAACTTCCACTTAAAAAACATTAAAAGAAGCGTGTTTCTGTGAAGACGTGCAGGGCAGGCAGAACTTTCCTCCTATAAATACATTAAAACATTGCAGAAAAGTTAGAAACGACTCTCTTATAAAGACGCAGAAACTGCGAAAACCTCTTCTTCTTGCCGTTACATCGCCAAAAAACATTAAAGCACAATAGAAGTCTCTTTTTACTACAGCATTAGGGAAACCTTTTCTATTACAATCATTATACGTTGAAAATGTTGCGCAAATTTTTTGTTGTGAATTGCAAAATTGCAATAATAATTGCAAAATTATTCTCCTGCGAGCACCAAGGTATTGCTGAAGCTTCCTTCTATAAAGACACTGAGATAGTGCAAAGGCTTTCTCCCATAAATGTAAACCATTGGAGAAGCCGAAACATTCGCTTTCAGAAGCACAAAAATTTTCCAAAATCCTCCGCCTATTGAAGATATTTGAACAATAAAAAAGTCTCCTCCCTGAAGATATCAAAACATTGCCCTTTCCTATGGATGCATTAAAACACTGTAGAAACCGCAAAGACTGTGTATATACGTGTCTTCCTAAAACATTAAAAGATTGGATACACTACGGTTTTCTCTCATTTCAATAAAAATTTCTGTTGAGTCAACAGCCTGTCAGCACACTTCAGATTTGTGTCAAGTCATGCTATGTAAAGGTGTAAAAGGAATTTCTATGCAGAGCTCACTGTAATATTTCAGTCTCAGGAAACCAATATCTTATGCTTCAAACGTGAAGAAAGACATTTTCTCACGCAAGTGCGAAGATAAACACCTGAGATCAGCAAAGCGGAAAGTAAAAATGACTTCCATAATTCTCTTTTAAGTTAAACTGCCGTCTTTCCCTACATGTCGAAAGAAAATTCGTCACATCGAACTCAAAGAATAGGAGCATTTTATTCTTTGTACTGCGTGATGAGGAAGAGGAGGAAACCCAGCATTTAAACAATCCAGCTGTTGGTGCTTATTCACTACAGTTAAGTTTATTCGGTTACTCCAAGTTCAAAACTATTTTAATACATCGCAAATCATGATAGGAAGATGGAAAGTACAAAAACCAGTGGATTCTAATGCCGTTAATGCTGGGAATAATAATCACACTATCAAAGAAAAAGCGATTTCTTTGGAATTTATGCCACGACTAAAACCCTAAAAAGTGCTTAGTTTATATAAGAGGAGATTTTAACATTTTAAGAACTTTTTGGGGTAAAAATTGAAAGTGGGTTGATAAAAAGTGTAACAATTGTCAACACCTTTCACCTTTCTGGAGGAGAGTTTAGCAAAAACACATGATACGACCCAAGGGAATTTTCTACCTGTATGAATGAAAAAAATTAATGAACTAATTTGATTTCAATTACATTAAGCTTAGTTTGCAAAAAACAAAAAACATAAACCAACTCCATGTCTTCGGTGTTAGGTACATCGCAGCACGGATTTCATACCACAACTTCCTGTTTTGATTCTGTTTTGCAGAACAATAGTGCTAGCAGTAAGTACTCGTCTAGATAACAAACAATAACATCTTATAAATTAAAATCTACTCGAAAGATGGGTATGTACTTTCAGCAATGGCAACTCCAGAACTTAATCCTAATGATGATTTTAACGCTGTTCCATTCTCACTGCATAGCAGAATAACATCAAGATACGTTAACACTCCTACTAACAGTGTTTTCATGCGATGGAGCCAAAACGTAAAAGTATTGCAGAAGTTCAGCTTTTCCTTCTATAAGGCATGCATTCGGAATGTGCGTGTGTGGTCATTTTGAAATTCAAAATGGTGGCTTTGCCATATCACTTCACTCCACCAATTATTAAAATCAGCTCACTTTGTGGTTACGTGTCTACCTGTTTACCTGATTATCACAGTCATAACTGTGGTTAGCACCCTATTTTGATGAGTAGTTGCATATTTTAGTAGTAGTAGTAGTAGTAGTGATGATGATGATGATGATGATGATGATGATGATGATGATGATGATGATGATGATGATGATGATGAAGATGATAATAATAATAATAATAATAATAATAATAACAATAATAATAATAATAATAATAATAATAATAATAATAATAATAATAATAATAATAATAATAATAATAATAATAACAATAATAATAATAATAATAATAATAATAATAATAATAATAATTGCAATAACATAACATACTTTAATTTATTTGTTAGTTATTCGTTGTTTGATCTAAAGCCCAGAATACATAAGGTCTTTATTTGTCTTTCTTAGCTCATCTTTTATCTTAAAGCTGCTTTGTAAGCACTTTTCGTCACCCAGTAAACAGTTTCTTAATGAAATTTTGAAATCGAATGCTTTTATAAACTGCAAAATTACGTCTGGCAGTTCTGCATTGGTGTTCTTGTCACGGGAGAGACAAAAAACAGGCAGAAAATTCCACACCGTCTCTCTGCTCAGCGAAACGTCTCCGACGACAGATTGTTTGATCAGAAACATTCTCAACTAGGAAACATTCTCAACCTTTTCAAACCATTCCTAACAGACATATGTTTAGAACATGACTTCGTAAATGTAGGTAAAAAGATAGCGCGATTATAGTTTTTATTATAGGTCATAAATAAATCTAAATACCCGACAACTAAATATCATTACATGAAAAAATAACTAGGATAAGATTTGATTAGAATACGACAGGATCTAGTTACAATATTTGATTATTATTACTAATTAATACTTAATAAGTAATTAATTAGATATCGTTAAGCATGTATGGCAAATCAATGGCACCAATATTCTAAATTCAATTTAAAATATACGGTTATCTATTCCAGCTTACTATATAATTTGTCAATCAATTTCCTTTAGCATGTTTTCAATTCTTTATATTTGTAGCTCATGTGTACAGCTTATACCTCTGGCCTTGCACCTTTCACTCAAGATAACCGTCTCTGTTTTCTCAAGTCTTCTTTCAAAGCAATGATTGACTTTTGCATTTCTTTCCGTTTGCCATAAATTTTAAGAAGATTATTTTTCAAGATTGGATTGGATTATAATTTCAAGATGGTCAAGCATTTAAATGCATCCTTTCATAGTTATCAAAGTAAACTACAGACCTGAATTATTGTCCTTACCCTAACAATTATATTTACACTTTTCTACTTTATTCAACTAGCCTAGTGCTGACATCTAGAAATGAAAACATAAAACCAGAATGCAACAATCCGCTTCTGCCTGCTGGCTTCGTTCAAGAACTGCGCTTGACGATGGCATAAAAACGTCTAAAAACGCAAAACGCAGTACACTTTCGAGTTTATTAGCTGCTGCTGTCTATTACTACAGCTATAGAAATGAAACTCGATTAGCATTCAAAAACGCAAACTATTTACTACTGAGCAGAAAAACTGGATCGAATACGGCAATTTTAGTTTAGCTCGCACTCGGATTCATCAAATGTGATGGCAGAGTCACCTGTTGGAAACTAATTAAAATGACTGAGATTTTTGCTTGAGGCTGGTGTTTTGGTGACTTTTCATAAGAGCATCGTAAGCGTGTGCCTGTTAGAGTAATTCAAACTTTTTCTGTTTATTCAGTATTCACGCACAAATATCACAAAATTAGCTGTCTGACAATTTATAAAACTTCTTAGACCTTTGACACAAATTGACAGTACTCTGCTTTTATTCAGTCGACGAATAACGTCATTGATGTAAAATGGGAGCACCCAACTTTAAAGTCATTTTACTAATTACACGAGGTGATATCCCACACGTTTATTACTAAATGTTTTAAACATTTTTTTCTCGAACATTGAAATAACCCGATTTTCCCAGAAGACTTGGCCTTTCCTTTAACTAAACTGAAAGGCCCACTAAAGAACATTCATTAAAGTCAAAACAGTTAGCCTTAAATTTTTCTTCTCATTTTCTTTCTTATTTTTTCCTCCGTCCTTCATTTCCTCCTTTTTCTATTTCCTCTTTTCATTTAATTCAGGCGCATAATAATTGTGCAGGTGCAATAAAACTACAGTACTTCCTTACATAAACGTGGTCAAAAACAATTTCAGCTGTAATCTACGAGAAAAAAGCGATTAGTCCACAGTCATTTTGTGTTCAATATGAATGTATCGTAAAAGTGTATGTAATAGGCGTTGAAGTCCCTATTTCAAAAGTACTTGAACAGTTATTATGCTTCAACAAGCATACTATTGACTGTGTAACTTGCATAAAACTTGCAGCTTTTTACAAGTCGTGAATTCATGGTCTGCTCGGTATGAAGTCTTGCAAGCTGTTGTAGAAGCCATTGACTCGCGCCGCCCCGCCCCCATCATTCCCGACCCAGTTTTAATCGTTGACCGGCCCTCCTAACACAGCTGACCCCACACCAAAAAACAACAGCAATTCCCCTGATGTTGATGTTTAGGTTCGTTCACATAGAATTCGCGTTAAGTCAGTGCTGTAGTTTATTTTCATTCGTATTCGTGTTCAACGAGCGAAACCATGCACAGTTCTACATTCTTTACACTCTATGCCAGCCAGGAGGGGGCGCATTGTCGCTCTGCATACTTCTGACTAACGAAACTAATGCAAAAAACCTGTGACCCACATTGAACCTGACACAGAATACCATTAATTCCGGCCTAATTTTAAAAATAAAATGGAGGGAAGTTTATATTTTCATAATGTTATTGAGAAAAAAGTGCAAGTATTTTACAAATGAGAACCTCAGAAGAGTAAAGTGGGTCAGTTGTGGAATTCGCACATCGTTAGTCAACGTATAAGCTGAGTACACACGGAGAGGAAGAGATTTTTTTACAAAAATTCTTCTGTGATAGCAGTGAGCAGTACGTAGTGCACGATTTGAAGTTTGAAAGCAATAAAATAAGAAAATACAAATTTGTAAGACACTTCACGGGTAAAGAAATACAATTGTTCAAACTAATTATAACCTCTAACTGCTGCTAATTCAAAACTTGTTTGCTATATTCTAATTTGCGTTGCAAACTCCAGTATACACTTGTGTGAACTCTTGTGGAAGCGAATATGTCAGGAAAGCAAAATTCTGTCAAACAGCAGTTACAAATCGTAAGACATTTAAAAAAATAATAATGTAATATATAATAATGAAAACAAGTATTAATAAAAGCCTACAATTTGCAACTTTTCAGTGTAAATAGTAACAGTTTGTAAGTTCACACTGCTAGTAGCAAGCTGTTTCTATTGACGATACAAATGATTTGGTCATTACAACCTACAATCATTAGAATGAAAATGAAAAATCTTGTCATTATTATCATTAAATCTAATTGCGGACATTTCTAGCTGATAGCCAGAAATTCTTCTGGATTATCGGCAGTAGCGTTAAGTGAGTAAGTGACAGACAGGTAGAAACTTAAAAATGTTTATTTATATGAAGTCTATCCAATCAGTCAACAACTAGCAATATTTTGGAAAATTGTCGAAAGGAAACACGTTACTGGTAAAGTACTAGACACTAATAACTGCTCTGGGGAAAAGCAAAATCCACGTATAAGTGTGAACGTCCATATATATTAACAACAAAGATAAATTGGCTGTTCCTTGTAACTGTGTAGAATCTTATTAATGTCGCCAAATCATTATTATTACTGCATTAAATTTTTTTTAATTACCCCGCTATTAAAGGAAAACCGGACGATTGTTTAGACCCAATCTCATTTTAATTTACTGTCCAAAATATACATTTTCTTGCCTATAAAAGTTAACAATTGTTTCTTATACTTGAATAATTAGCTTAGAAAGTTAATTAACGGCAACCGAACACAGCTATTGCTTACGTCAGAAATTAATCACAGTTTGTGCAATAGCAGGCATCTCCCTTGTGCGTCAAGCATGTTTGCGTAAGTGTTACAGTACTGCTTAAACGCGTGATGTCACGAAAATGGGCTCTACGTCATATGACGTCAAAAACTAACACTGCAATTCATGATCATGGTCATCATGCACTTCACGGTACCGCCTTCTATTTGTCGGCCACGCGCATATGACAAAACGGCGCTGTTGCCAATCTTAGTAGACTCACTGAGCCGCACGTAACTTTGAAAGTTTAACAAGATTTGAGTATCCGAGGTAATTGTATTTAATCTAAGCTTTGATTCAAAAATAAGCTATTGTCGTTTTCAATATTTTAGAGCATTCTTTATTCAGAACTAATGTTTACACAATTGTCCGGTTTTTCTTTAAATTTGCATAAAAGAACTAATAAATTAGCACAAAGCAATAAATTAGCAAATATCTTACACAAAGCAAGTAATTGGCTCTTGATGTTTTACTTTCACTACTACTCAATACACGTACTAAATTACTCATCATTCGCCCATGCAGCATATGGGCTATCTTTGTTAGTTATTGACAAATTAAGTACCTGACCTAGAACGCAAATTAAGAATAGGTTAAAGTTAATGAAAGAGCTGGATTGAAGAAAATAATATTCAAGTCTAGCTGGGAATTAATGGCTCAGTAGTCATTGCATAATCTAATCTTTATTTTCAATAAATTTTAATCGCCTGCAAATGGTGGCTCAACGACTAGACAGGTAACATTTGACTGCACTTCCCACTTTCGAATGCGTATAATTCACATTTTCTCCCCTATTTTCTTTGCATTCTTCGTCAGACAAAAGACAAATATAACTTTTATTTACCGTCGCTCGTTTACAACATTAGCGCTAATGACTATTTAACCAGTTACACCATACAGCAATACAGATGAATATGCAACACACAAATAACGAATAATATGGACGGTATTGTTTCCATCCGCTAGTCTCAAACCCAAGACTGCAACCACTAAGCGCGTCTTCAATCTACAGTCTAGACCACTCGGCGATCGAACCCAGAACCATGGTGTTGCCATTATTATTATTGTTTTTGCCGGTACTGTTGGCGGCCACGGGATAGTATATTTCAAAATGGACAGATTAAAATTAGATGTGAAGGTTCCAAATTATATTTAGTTAAAGCCTTTAGTTAAAATCACTAATAATCAGTACAAATAAGAAACGTGATCAGATTGAAAACATGAATTTAACCATATAGACATTTAAGGTTAAGTTGGACTTAAAGCAAAAGTAAAGTCTCTCGGGAAGTTGAGCTTATTCTAATATTTAAGGAAAATGTTAGAAAGTTTCAGCAATGAAATTGTGATAAGCACCTCGTGTAATTAATAATTTCAATTTAAAATCGCGATAACTTCACCATTGGGCTCGCTCATTTTGGTGAAAATGGCGGCATCTGCTTACTGTGCAATATAAACAGTTATTCTGCCAAATGCTTCAGCAATCTTTTTTTGACTTATAGAGCGAACTCTATTCACCAAATAACCCACCCGGTACTTACTGTATGCTTACAAGTTTACATGTATATCTGAAAGTCAACAAAAGTCTGTAAATTAATTACATTTACGCAATTAATGTATACTAGTTACACATTTTACGGTATAATCCTGTGAGTTAAAGATATGTAACCACTTTAATCTCGGTCATAATTGATCAAATGACTAATTTTTACATAAACACAGTTAAATACAACGCTAGAATAACTGAGTGTACTGTAGCAATTTCTCAACGCGTACCTTCGCAGCTTGCCTTCCAGCATTCACGCTGCCCTGCAGTCACCAGCTTTTTGCAAATATGCCGGAAGCGACGTTTCTTTGGGCGGGAGATAAAAAATATTTAAATTTCCTTTACATTTTTAAGCAAAGCGTTCTATGCGAAAATCTTGTGTGGTGATTTCAATATTTTCAATTATATATTAAAATGCAATAAATGTTGTTCGAGGGTTGGTTCTTCCTTTAAATACAGAAGACAGCATAATTTCTTGTTTCTAATATATCGCAAGCTTTCACCTGAGACCAGTTTCGACTTTTTTTTCAAAAAAATTGTTACAAACCTTTTCATAAACAATCCACTATATTATAAACTTTATTATGTCTTTAATAATAAAATACCGCTTCTCAAGAATGAATCCAGAAGTTTTATAAAGAATTTAACATCTTTCTTTTACTTATTTTCACAACTATTTGAAATGTCTGGTTACTGCATTGGAACCTACTTTCGTAACTAGCTGAACTGTATGGTTGTTGCAATGGCACTTATTTTGACAACTAGCTGAACATGCATGGTTACTACCCTGGAACCTACTTTCACAACTAGTTGAACTGTATGGTTACTGCATTAGAGCCTACTTTCACCACAAACTTAACTGTATGGCTGCTGCTGCTTCGTTTAATTACTTCTGCTACCCCTTTGAGCCTGCATCATCCCCAGTCCTCGTTATTTATCTGAATCTGACAGGCCTGCTTTGCGTACTCACTCCGTGCTTCTGACGGATTCATTGCATGGAATTAATTAACATCAAATATGTAACCCTACTGTCTCCTGGATGAATCTCACTCAATTAGCAGTCAAAGCTGCGCAAAAAAGACATTAAATTTTCAAATGTGAATTAAAATTTTAATTAGCAAGGACAAGAAAATTAATTAGTATAAGATTGCACTCGAATAGATAATAAACTTTAATTGAAAGGCACCATAATCAAGATGAGCCATGGAAGGGTCAAACAAATATTGATTTATGGGCCTTTACTTCATTTCTATTTATGTTTTTAAACAGTTAATTAACCCTCTTGCAACCGTTATTAAAAGTTACCCATTAAATTGTTAAATTGTAAACTAACATAAGAAACTCACTTTTAAACAAACAAAAATATGAAACAAAGATTTGCTAGATGCCGTTTCGAATTTGAACCAACATAGAGTAGGCCCAATCTTGAAAATGTGCTTTTATAAACTTCTGGGGGGCGTTTTTCTTCTAAAAGTGACCGGCATAGCCAGTCCTGTCAATTTGACTATGCTGATTACGAAAAAAAGCTGTTGCCAGCTGGAAAAACTAGCTGAAAGGAGTAAAAAACAAAAAAAAACAAAATCGCAGCCAAGTTTTTGCATAAACAACGTAATCGAAGAGAAATTTCCAGAAAAATTAATATTACGAAGCGATTATGACATCCATTCCAGAGTAGTTGGGCCTAAGCAACCCATTTCTGTTACTTTCATTACAAAAATGGTCGCCGTTTTCAAAATCACCACAACATGATTCTATTTCAAGAATTTCAATGTTTTCTACCAAAATGGCTGCAGCCGCTTGTGTAATACGCTAGCTATATTGCATGTTCTAAGGCAGATAGGATGATGATTTTAGTGTCTAGGTGCATGGCTTTAAACGTAAAGGCTATAGTAGTCGCCACTTCCAAGATGGCCGACAAGATCTCAGTCGCTAGCATATGAAGGCCACATCTTAGTTGTTAGAGCATGATGATTTTGGTTTGTAAATGTAGATTTTCTAGGTCAACAACATCTATAACACCGCCTACTTAAGATTTCAAGATGGTCGCCAAGATGGTTGCAACCATGTGTGTAATGTGTTAGCTATATTGCACATTCTATTGGAAATACAACGATATAATGGAAATATAATGGACCTCTTCCAACACGAGTCAGACGATGATAGTAAAACTATGGCAGTCATCAACGCCTTATCTAACAGCACCTGTCTGATATACCACTCCTTTAGTATGCCATAATTGTGTGGCATATGTTGGAGGAATTGTTTCCAAAAAAACCTTCCCTTTCTTGTGAACAGGTTTTTACGTGTTTGCAAACTGACTTCAATGTACTAGCTTTGTGATACAGGAGTACAACAAAAAAAATCGAGCACTAGCACGAGTTCAATAAATAGTTCAGCTCTAGTCATGTTTCTTGAAAATAAAAATACTTGTGTTACGTGGGCCAATGCAGCTTTTTCTCTCTTTTTGTAAAAACTGTAATCTGATCTCAAACAGTATTTACATGGATTGCTGACAGAGCTGATGTTTTCTTTCAGGACCAATGGCACTCAAAATTTCATATGGCCTAAGATATGGCTCAGAAACTTACTATATGGGCAAAACCATCTTTTTTCTTCTCTCTGTAAATGTTGAAGTCTGGTCGCAAACATAGAATGCTGACAGAGATACTTTTTCATTACCCATGGCATTCACAATTTCATATGGCTTAACACGGCTTTTATAAGTTAGTGACAGCTACCTTTTCGGCTATTCTGACAACATAGATAGATAGATAGATGGATGGATGGATGGATGGATGGATGGATGGATGGATGGATGGATGGATGGATGGATGGATGGATGGATGGATGGATGGGACGGACGGACGGACGGACGGACGGACGGACGGACGGACAGACAAACAGACAGACAGATAGATTTTAAAGGTCAAGGATTTAGGGTAGCGATTTTTTTAACATTGGGCACGATAGCCAATCTTATCAAATGTTTGACTATGCTGAGTCCGAAAAAAGCTGTCGCCAGCTTGAAAAATTAGCGGAAAGGGGTCAAAAACGCAAAACAACATGGCCGTCAAGTTTTTGTGCAAACAATGTAAATCAATAGAAATTGACTGGATTTAGATTTAGTCAAAGCTAAAGCCAAAACGGAAACACCGCTAAAACTGTAAACTTGTACCCTTCACAGCCAAAAGCCGATGTACTATAATATCACGGTGTGAAATTTCAACTTTGTAGTGCACTTGCTTCTAATATAATTGCAGTTTAAACTTCGTCACCTTTTTTCTGCGCCATTCGATACAAGGTTTAAATGAATGATATCCTTTCAGCTAGTAATAAAAACACTGTTGTATCTATGTATGATCTTCCACCATGACCAAAATGTTTGCTGCTGAGTCATCGAACATCTTTAAAATAGATCATTTGAGTCAACTCCAAAATATCCCAGTTGTTCTTTTGATCATCCAACGAGTTGACCTTTTCGAAGGTTTCTATGCATCCCTATAGAACAGTTCCCGCAGAACTTTTAATAATTTTACCAGCAATTTAACAATTTGCGGAGAAGGCTCAACGCTCCTTTTTTCGCGTGTTGCTATAGTTGCTGAGTTTGAGGAGGGTAGACAGGTATACAGAAGTCTACCACATTTTTATCGCCAGAAACGCTGCAGAATTATTTAGAACCACAAAAATCTGGTTCACGTTTCATTAATTCTACTTGCAAACCTATTAGGTTTTATTTGTTCGGCAATATTAGATAATAATTAGCTTTCGATCTGCAAAGGCAATCTCTTGTCATCTGTAACAGGAAGAGAGCCATTGTAATTACTGTTAATTAAAAGTATGCTCTGACATTAGACACGCAGTTGTGTCCGGTGCAGAACTGATACGAAGTTTTGAGTCCTCTGCCCGAATTGAAGCCAGCTGTAGTCAGTGGAGTGTGAACTGTGAAGTGTGGCTTCACTGCCAGACTCGCTAAATCAGAGCAGTCTGTACGCACAGATACGTTGCAATAACTTCGAAGTAGCAATAATACACATTACGCAAATAAACAGTGTGACTGTTTACGAAATTGCGCATTCCAGGACTCACGAGTGCAGACGATTGACTGTAGGAAAGCGAACGACAACAAAAAACAAAAACATTAATAAAACTTAGATAGATGACTTTAGAAATATATTGAAATAAACTCAATTGAAATTATTTCAAGTGAACCCATTTGCAGTGAATTAATTTGAATTTAATGACCAGCCGTCAAATGGGGATAAGGAATTGCAAAGATTGTACGGAAAAGCAAATATCATCAATGAAATACCAAGTAGTAAAACGTCCCCATTTTTAGAATATATAAGGCATAAATGTATAAAAAAAATGCCAGTGTTAATCATATAATTATTTTTAATACTAAAGGCTGTTTCATATTACCAATTCTGCTACCTAGAAATAATTGACCTTGCTTTTTCTTTTTTGCGCCCTTATTTCATCAAGCAAAAACAGTGATCTATCTCTGTAGCTAGGCAAATTTTTGTTTTTTATGATTTACTATTTGCCATATTGTACTAACATAGTGTATAAGATAGGAAGGTCCAGGAACTACCCGAGCAGATGTTTGTTTGATCACCAACTCAAAAGAGAAGCAGGTCTAAGGAAAAACTTAGAGCAATCATTTTCCCGAGAAAATTAGGGAATTTGGGTGGTTTGCTGCTCTCGTAGGCCAGTTTAAGTTCGAAATTCTTGTGGAGTTTGTTGGATGGAAACACTTCTTTTATGCCTGTGCAATAGTTGAAGTGGTCAAAACCGCAATTTCTAGTTTTTCTCTAGACACGTTTTTTTGAAACTCTTATATAGCCTATGCCGCTTCTTGATTAGACCCAACTTTCATTATAGCTGAAATACGCTCGCTTTAATCATTATGCCGCATGCGCACTAAAATAGTTTGAGCGTCATTAACAACTCATTTCGTGCACGTGTTCCCTCTCTGTCTGGGCCCTCAAGCTAACAATCGTGATTTTGATTACAATAATTTTCGCCTGAAAGATTCCGGAATTTCAATTTCGATGTTTACGACATTACTTAAGAGTGCGCAAGCCCAGCGATCGCTTGTGGTCGGCTTCCTTCGGAATTCTTAAGAAGTCACGAAAACGTGCCCCAAAACATGCTTAAAGTTTTAATCTTTATTATTGATATGGACGAATAATGGTTTTGTAAATACAAATTATGCTTGCGTGATTTAAAAGCAAAGTTGTACAAGAGATTAATAAGCCTACTTGCCTAGTACTTTAGTATTTCAACAATTTTTACATGAACTTTATTTTATGAATTGTTTATCGAGAAATATGAAATTTAAGCAGTTGTTTAGTACATTGTGGACTGCTATAAGGTTATTAGTACCTTCAGTGAAGTTTTTAAAACAGCCAGTTTAACATAAATGAATCTTCCTAATTCTAGGCTGTTTGGGGAGACACATGGTGATGGATGGTCGTCTTTGCCAACAAACGGAGGTTCTCTTATGGAATCTATATAGGTATATACGCCTACACACAACCTGAACAAACATGCAAAATAAATGTGAGTTTAAATTACTGGCAAGTTCACCATTTTTCTTGCGTAGTGCTTACAAACGTTCAACCAAGAAATGCAAAAAATTAACAAACCAAATTCAACTTTAAATAGTTGTCATCAATTCATTGTTTTCCAAAAGACCGCTTATCCAAATTTAAAAGCCCTTTCTCGTCGTTTGTAACATCTAAAATATATGATACTCAACGGGGGTGCCCACTTGCAGAGAGGCCGTGCCCTCAGGCCACCACATATTCCAAATAGTAAAAAAGTGGCGAAAGCAAAAGAATTTTGAAGATATAGTTTCTCGTGATCAACTGTCCAGATAAGAGTTCTTTCCTTCCAACGAATGCTTCAGAACCTGGATTCAATTACAACGACTAGCAGACAAGAAATTACCACCAGCCTCACTAGAAGTTTTTATTGTAACTTGCCCCAGACATGCCCTCGGACACTTTTGCTAGGAAACAAATAGTTAATTAGTTCCTAAGCTCCATAATGTAGCTGGAGCGCACTAGCATAGTACACGTTTTTAAAGGAAAGAACAAGTCACTCAGTATGTTAGGTTTATTTTACTGGTATCACTTAAACCTAGAAAAATATAACAAAGAAATTTGCAAAGAGCTGCCTGTACAGCATAAATGTAAAATATACTACCTCTGAATAGAAATTTTCAGGCGTAGTCGTTCACTTGACGATCATAGTAGAATCAGCGAAAGTGCGCTTGTGTCTGCTGATTCTTTCTTAAACTATTTTAATATATGCATAAATGTCAATCAATGAAAAAATAAAATGACGCAACTGGGAGACTTCGTGGCTTTCAGTAAACGAGCGCTGCTTAAACTAATTCAAGCTTCTACAGCTTACCTAATGTTTACGAAAAAATGTTACAGAATTAGCTATCTTTTTTGTAAAGATCATACTTTTGGTAAAGATTGACAGTACTTTATTTTTCTTCAAGACGAATGACGTCATTGGAAGAAGAATGGGCATTGAAAATGAAGCGCCAAAGCATAAAGTGATTCTGACTCTAAAGTGATTTTACTAGTTACAAGACACGCTTATTGCAGTTTTATAACTAAATCCTTCTAACATTTTTCGCGAACATTGAAATAAGCCTAACCTCCTAGAAAGCCTTGCTTTTCCTTTAAAGAAGGCAAATTACTGGATTGTCTCAGATATTTTTCGCCTGACTCATTAATTCTCACTTGAGTAGAACAGCTTAACAGAAAGTGATAAGGTCTACACGATATCTGAAGTTTTAGGTCTTAGATATAATACGCTCACACTAAAACGGGCAACTTAACATCTGCCCTATTTTTTTTTATCTAGTGGACAACATACACCAAACAGTGTGGTTGTCATCAGCTCACTTTGTGTTGGTTGTTGATAAACTATAATTCTAGACTAATCACTTCGTTACAAAATGATTCATTTCTCATCTCAATTACAGCATAATTTTGCATATTTTTCCTTACTACTTTGAAATTTCAAAGACATGTTAAACTTGAAACAAACAAAGGCGAAGACCCTGCAGTGCAACTTATAAAGATCTCAGTTTGGCTCGACAAGTGCTAACAAACATCAGAGACAGGAAAAAATATGTTTTGAAACAAATGTAAATGTAAATGTTTATTTACTGTACAAATAAAACATGCAAATAATATAAAGCACAAATTGCGCTTCAATATTATGGAGACGTTAATACTAATTCTCGTAAACATAAACAGGATATCATTTTTGTCAAACTCTGTAGTCAATTCTATAGAAACTACTGAGAGGAAGAGTAGCACTGCCTGAGCAAAATAAAATAAATATAGCAGACATGATGGTGTAGCTGGCAGAAATCATCGTGATAATCTGGCTAAACCCAAAGATAAACATGGGGAAGTTTAAGAAAGAATCCGTAACAAAATTGCGATGCTCTTAACTACAGCTTGCAACTCTAGCTATTAACTCCGAATCATTGACTTTTGTGGCCAAACTTTTAAGAAGTAAAACGGTTAATTAACTTTTAAATATACACAGAGTGTATATTTAGTTGGTAGCAGGCTGCTTTAATATTTATTTTGCAACAGAAATCACAGAATGATTTACAGACTGCGCTGCAGTGCTTTGTAACGTAGATAAAACATTTTGTAATAAAGCCAGTTTTTGGGAAGAAGGTGCTGACACCTCATTTTTGTCCTATTTTCAACCCGATTCTGTTGCATTAAACGCAATAAGTGTTTGATGATTTCTTTAACGCGAGAAACATTCACCTGAAAAGCGTAAATAACACAGTATGTGAACTGGACTTCTCAGCATTTAATAGAGAAGCATTTAAACGTCGGGTTAAGAAATGGCTTCTTTTCTGGTTGCTGCAAGCGAGGATCAGAGCTGTTTGTACAAATGACTTCAAGCGATATCTTCACGAAACCAAGAAACCAGAAAGTGTAAATGTCAAACGCTGATAAGCGGTTGCAACGTCGTGCAGCCAAAATCTCCAGTTTTCACGTCTCCTCGATCTCAAACAAGACACTTTTGAAGATCTAAATTCCTACAAATCCCCTAAAATTTTAACATTTGCCGAGAAAATTGTGAACCACACATAAGAGCAATGTTTACGACTAGTATTTTCTGTATGATTCTTATGTGTGCAGCAAAGCGCAAGCACGTAAGGTAGTGATGATTAGGAGGAAGAGAAAGAAGGAGGAGGAGAACGAGAAGGAGAAGGAGAACTAGAGCGAGAAGGATGAAGGCAAACAGTTTTCTGATGCATGGAAAAACTGCAAGGACCTGGGGAATTGATGTAAGTCAGCCCATACCATTCAAAACAGTCAGACTTTGACTGAACCACAGTGATCTTGGACGGGTAAAGGTCACGGCTAAAGATTAACTTTCTCAAACGATTTGCATTCTAATCTCCTCCTACGATTTTAACAGCAGATGCTTGAGACTTTTATTGAGCTCTCGCACATGGCACTAAAATGAGGTAGCTGAGACCCAAACTGTAAAATAAGGGTCTCAGTTTTGGAGACTTTTGCAAGTGCAACTAGGTTACATTTTTTTGCAGAAAAGGTACCTAAAGAATTTTATAGTGAACAATAACATTAATGTCTTATTTCTTGTTTCAGCTACTCAATGTCTCCTAGTTGGCCAGAAAATCGTGCTAGAAATTTTTGAATTTTGCAGAACTACAACAAATTTTTGCATTATAACATTTAAATGTATAGCATTTGGGGGGCCGTATGATCTGCAAGATGTCTTCCTAGGATGTACCAGGTGCGTCCTTAATATCAGTGTTGGATCAAAGCAATACTTCGGCAAATCAAAGCAATCTTGTTTTTTATTGCTTCTGGTCTCAATCGCACAGTCGATTCTGATAGAATGATTTAATCAGCCGGGGCAGCCATGATTATCTAACTACCGTGAGCACTTTGATGTGATTGCCCCGTCAGTGTGTCTTCAAGAGATGACCTCTGCTGCATCTGCTAGCAACTAATCATCCTGCGTGTCGTCATTACAACTAGTCCTACTATGCGAACACCGCTCCGCTAACTACCATAGAAAAATGGCTTCGCAGCGGGGCTGCACAGATGCCTCAATGTGGAAGAGAATCACCAATCTGTTCGGGTTTCATCGGTTTTTTTCTCAACGATAATTTCTCGTTGAAAGTCGGCAGCAACATTCCAAATGTTATCATGTTTTCATAGCCGATTTCTGCCTTTGGCAAAAGACAGTGTTGCAGAAGGGTGCCCCAAAAGAAAAAGTTTTATAAAGCGAATTTAGTCAGTACAAGAAACGTCATCCATCTGTGTCTGCGTACTAATAACAAAGTGACAAACATCTCACATTAAATTACCGAAATGCGCTAAGTTATACCATGGTGACTATTCTAATTTAATGCCAATTGGCATACTGGCACCTGCCATGTACTAGGTGTAGACAACTGAAAATTGAATTGTTTCTTACAGTAGCGAAGTGTCTCATGCATTGTAAAAGACATTGTCTCATACGAAGCTACTGCCCTGCGTTCTTGGCCATCTCGTACAAAGACTCTAACAAAGTCATCGACCGCTGTCCCATACAAGCTACTGACATGTGGCCCGTAATAAAAATTGGTCATAAGTATTATCAGCATGAATTCTGAACTAGTTTAATGAACCGCACATATCGCTAAGACGCTGAGATTTTAATCTGAAAAATCTGAAATTCTAGATTAGATTCAAGTGTTCATCATTAAAGTCCAATGAAACAGATCACAATAAACTACTGAAGTAGTCAAAATTATAAAGCACTCATATGGGTAACCAAGCTTGCAAATTTTTGAGAGACGCTCTTAACTTTAGCGCGCAATAACAAACCAGTACCAAAGGCACAGCTAAAGCAGTCACTACTAGATGCCCAACTTACCTAAATCCGACGTCCAACTTCCAAAAATGTCAAATCCAGACAGAGATGAAATGTCAGAACAGCGACGAGTGTTCAGTCCTCTTTGCATCTTTCAGAATGTGTATATATCACTTTGTAGGACCTTCATTGGTACCACATGTTGACCATTAACACTATTAATTTCATTATATGCGAGTAAGCGTATATTATATTATATTGTATTATGCACACAGCTACATGACTACACGAAAAGCAATATAATTTCACAAATATAACTAATTTTTGTTAGAGTGGAATTCGGTAAGTACTTCATACTAAACAGTGACAGCAAAATATATAGATTAGACAAATGCCTAGGCTAACTTGCCTAGATATTTTGACGTTCAATACTCTCTTTCAGTATCGTTTCATGTCAACCTCGGGATATAGACACTTATGCATGTTTAATATTCATAAGTGGTAGATCCAGGAAAGGTTCTTGAAATGAGAAAGCACGAAAAAGAAAATGTTTAGAATTTTGAATAGTAACGTAGCATAAAAAACAAAATTTATAGTATTCAAAAGCACTTTGTGTCGTTTGTACTAGGAAACTATAGTCCATAGTATCTTGAGTTAAATAATCACTGTCTATCAGCACAAGAGTTTTCGACCAATAACAACATTGAATCAAACCTTTATACAACTGGAGAGTAGGTCAAGTGTTCGCATCACTGAATCTTACCTAGACAATTAAACTAACAGGCCACCTGTGATCATTGATCAACACAAACACACACTTAATGAGCAGTATATTAACTGACGAAGCCAGAACCTTTGTGGCCACTGCGGGTGCAGAAGATATTTTCGGCAGAACTTGTCCACTTAATGCATGCATTTACCAAGTGGTGCATCTTGCACGTAAAACATGTTCAGTGCTGCTGGGTGGGTAGTGTTACACTTACACCAGATTTACACACGTGGTGTTCATTCTGCTCCTACATAGTATGGCTTCCCGATTTGAGGGCAGATCTAGAAACAACAAACGACCCACCTCGCGACTAACACCTGCTTCGCAAAATTACCAATTTTGCGCGCTGTTATTTGAATTAAATTGATGACCTTCTTAATCGGTAGAAGCTGATACTAAAATTTCCACCATGGGTACTTTTTCTTACCGTTGCTGAAACCGCCCAGCAGATGGCAGCAGATCTGTTCTGTCTAAACAGGTCGCACAGCCGTCGGACATTAAGCCTATTAAATCCAATCCTTGTTGCAGAACATGCTTGGTATTCTACAGAATTTTTGCCTACATCTACCTCAGTTGACTAAAAAGAAAGTTTTTTGTCTTTGGAAACAAAAATTAAGACGAAAAGTACTGAGCTAAAACTGTATACTTGGTTCAGTTCAAAGAGTACTAAATGAAGACTACAGTTCAGCAAATATATTGCTAAACAATTTTATGTTAAGCAACAAGCAAAATGACGGACACAAATTTTTAAACTTTTAATTTGACACGATACTTTTTCGTGCTTATTTAAAAACGGTTGACAAATAGCAAGATAAACCTACTTTAGATCGGCTATTTATTTACAATGCGACAATAGCCATTATCTGCCTCTATCTCCGTTTTAGTCTCGCTTTCTCCCCCCCCCCCCTCTCTCTCTCTCTCTCTCTCTCTCTCTCTCTCTCTGTCTCTTCTCTTTTTCCCTTTCCCCGTTCTTTCTATTACAGAATGGTCGCGGACCTGCATTTTAGGCAGATGCGTTATACACTTCATTTTACTCCGCTTTGATTTGGTTCATGACCGCAGTGAAAAAAGAGCCAACAAACGATCGCGCGTTTACATCTGTGGCTTTTACGAGTTGAATGTAAGATTTCTTGTGTTATGTTTAGAAATAAACACTGGGCTTTCTTGGCTTCTCTCTTCTTTGTGGTTTTAAAATAAACACATTGCTATGTTTATTAAAAATTTAATTGCTATTAGCGCTTTCAGCATTAGAATAAACACAAACGCTGTTATTAATGGAGGCCTTACAGAAATTAAATAAATGAGACTAAAAGAGCTAGGTAAACGAAAGAGGCAAACGTGTCGTTTTATTCGCGTCTAGCAAGGCAGTTGCCCGCGTGAGAATTTAAAACAATCAAGGGAAAAATAAATCCTATGGTTATGCTTAAACTTATTTTGTTGACGTGAAAACGTCCAAATAACGCTGGAAAGAAATACTGATGCAGATATGTGTACATTCATCTCTCTCTTTTTACTCTCTCCTCTCTCTCTCCCTCTGCCTCCCTCTCTTTCTCTCTCTCTCTCTCTCTCTCTCTCTCTCTCTCTCTCTCTTTATCTATCTATCTATCTATCTATCTATCTATCTATCTATCTATCTATCTATCTATCTATCTATCTATCTATCTATCTATCTATCTACCTATCTACCTATCTACCTACCTACCTACCTACCTACCTACCTACCTACCTACCTACCTACCCAACCAGACCCACTCAACCAGAACCACCCACCCACCCATCCATCCATCCATCCATCCATCCATCCATCCATCTATCCACCCATCCATCCATCCATCCATCCATCCATCCATCCATCCATCCATCTATCTATCTTTGGCGTGGTACACATTAAGTGGCACGTAACATCATCCATGTACAAAAGAAAGGAAAAGCATTTATGTACACATTTAATACTGTATGACAACGTACAGCGAGCCACGTTCGTTTCTCTAACTAAACTAATAATTTCTAGATTGGGGAATGTTATAACACAGAATGGCCTCCGTTCTTTCGTATAGTTATGGTATAATCAACAGCACCCGAGGTGTTGGCCCACTTGGCTGCATTAATATAAAGGTTGCGCTGCTAATCACAGTCTCGATAGCAAATTGTGGAACTGATGATAACAACAAATAATTCATTTACGAATAATAACACACGTTTATAAACGAGAGCCTCGGAGTTTAGTTGCTGTGCCATCCAAAATACTCTTAAACTAAAATGAGAATATCCAAAAAGTTTCGTATTGGCTAATCCGGAAAGAAGACCAACGCGGATTTTTGCCAACAATGAAGGAACTTCATGGAGTGATGTTATATTTTAACCATATCAAAAAATATTTACATGCGAAATCGAAAACATGAAACGCTACAAGAGTCATAAGGAACAAAAAATAATTTTTAAGTACGTTATTTAAGTACTAAACTGTAACTACTAAACTCCAGCTATTACAGTAATGAAATTGTGTGATGTTTGGCTGATTACGTGCTACGCAGACAGGTATTAATCAGTCACGCGATTCCAGTCTTTACATTCTATGAAAAATAAATCAGAATGATATAAATTGCAATAATAAAATGCATGATAAAGATTATAAAATGTATATATTATAATAATTTCAGAGACAAACTAATCATGCCAATGCCGGAATTTCTTCTCATGTGTGATAATGGTAAATTCTTGGTGGACAATGGTAATTTAGAAATCTGAATACTATGCTGAGCATATTAAGCGTTTTCACGAATTGGTGTCCAGACAAATACTATGTATTGATTACATCGCTAAAAATGAGACATTATTAAATGGTATAATTTTTTTTAAATGCCATATTGCTAAAACGTTTGATTTAAATGACTAAAATAGCTATCAATGGCAATTTAAAAAATGGTTTTGCCGGTTGAGTTCATTTGTAGTTAAATGTTGTGCTGTTTGTTGTGTCACCATATTTCCTCATTGAAACTGCACGTACATTTTGTAAGTTTTGTTTCTTCGTCGTTCCTAGGACATACATTGTCATCTGCTCGATCCACTATATGTCATTCTTTCAAAAGAGAATTCAAAGAACCAGTGTCCAGCAAAAATGGCACATATAAAAGTGGCACGGTAAAAATGGCACAGGAAAAAATGGCGCGAGAAAAAGTAACACAGGGAAAAAATAGCACACATGTCGTTTTAATGGAATTGATTTCTGTTGTGAAAGTAGAATGACTGAAAGAACTCAGTGGGGAGCAGATATCTGCAAAAGTGAACAATCCCAAACTTAAACAACCGATTTTTTTTTATTAAAAAACGTAAAACAAAGATAAACGAACAAACATACAAAAATGTACCTGTATTCGTTTAACATAGACTAGCAAAAGACACAAAATATTTTATTCATTAAATAGAGTTATCATCAATAATAGACGAATATTTCTGCATAGCGTTTATCTACTTTCTTTAATCATTAATTTTGGCGATAGTAATAATATATACGTATTTAAATATAAAGTAAACTTTGACAAGGCTGTATATATTAAAAAGTAAAGGTTATAGACAGCGTTGCACAGTTTTCCAAGCGATAATTTCTCGAAATGGAGCCTGAAATTAACACGTAGTTGTTTGTCCTGGTAAAGATAATAAAAAAGAAGTACTAAACATTTTCTCTGAGACCTCCAAGAAGTGTTTCAAGAATGTTTTTTGTATGTGGTATTCGGTCAAGTTTGTCAACCTATACCCGCCTTCTTCTCAAAGTTTCGTGGAAATCTGTCAGGTAGTTTGGCTTAATAGATTTACTGTATAACAAACAGCAAGCAGAAAAACAATAAATAAACAAATGTGTTGAAGCATAACATTCCTTAGCAGAGGTAAAAATAATTAAAATAATTATCCCCCATAGTAACCCTAACCCTAAACCCACATTTTACTAAGTGTGCCATTTTTACCGCACAATTTTTTCCTGTGCCATTTTTCCTGTGCTGTTTTTACTTGTGCAATGCAATGTGTCACTGTTATGGTAAGTTCGTTTAGGAGTCGTTGCTATGATATATGTTACGGTACAGCCAAGTCTACCTAAATTAAGTAAGCCCTGAAACAGTGTGCTGGATATCAAGCTTGCAGAGCGTCGTACTGTAACGAAACTCCACACACAGAGATCAAATGTGAGGGCACCAAGATCAGATAAAAGATAAAAAACTATAAATTTAGGAAAAAGTCGATAGTGGGCATTAAAAAACAAAGAGCTTTTGTTCTTCTTTAACAAATAATTCAATTCCTGTCTCAGCTGTATAACACAGAGGCTGAATATTGTGCCGACGAGACGTTAAAATAAACTGAGATTGAAAAATAAGATTAAACTTCAAACAACTTTTACAACCCAACAAATAGCGTCTAATAACTATTAATGCAGTTGTTACGGTACCAGGAAGTTTGTGTATTTTAACGTCGGAAACAATCCCAATTTTTCACAATTTTGCTTTCAAACAAGCCATTTGAAAAAACGGTAAAGTAAAAGTTTGCTACTACTGCTACTGATGGTTCTGCTACTGATGTCGGCGTTGTCGCCACCACTGCTGTACAAGCGCTGTTGCTTACCGCTGGAATAGGACTCGACTGCTATTACTGCTGTGTCTACTGCTGTCGTCGTGTTTCTGTTGTCGCTGCTGCAGAGGTTGTCGTTTGTGAGTAATTTTGTAATGCTAGCTATTTTGTAAGTAATAATCAGCTTACCCGAATGTCCTTCACGGGCGGAGTGCAATTTCAACGACGTAAAATCTGATCGCTACAATATGGCATAGAAAAGTTTTCGACAGATGAATTGAATAGTCTGTTGTATTGGTAATGTCTCTCAGCCGTCAGTAATGAACGAAAAAGCGATAGAAAATGGACGAAACGAAAATTAAAAGGAAAATAACAATAAGGAGGAATAAAAGGAGAGAAAAACGAAGAAAGGAAAAAATACAGTAGAGGAAGAAAGAAGCAAGAAACAAATAAAGAAAGAAACAAAGAAAGAAGGAAATAAAGAATCAGTTGGCCATTATATTTTTATATTCATTTTCGTCTTCTTCCTTTGTCTTTTATTCCATGTTTTTTCTCTGACTTGCGTTTTAGACAAACGCTTTTTGAAAATCCCTTTTGAAACGATAGGATTTATACTTTTTACATTTTTTTTCAATTCATATTCATGCCTCCCACCAAAACTTATTGAAACCTGTCAAGACTAATAATATATCCTTTTCGTCAAGAAACGCAATAACAAGAAACGTAGAATTAAATTTAGAGAAAATTTTACAAAATATTACTGTGCCTGTGACTTGGGAAACTGGGCCACATTTGTGGCATACGATTTCTCTGCCATGCTCATGAGCAAAGGAAAAGTCCGAGCGCCCTCTGGAAGGCTAATTTTAAACTAAATGGATGATAGCAATTTTTTCATTTGAGCTCACGCTGCAGGCGATAAGACGATTGAAAATGTTGATATCTGCTAGAATCGTTGGTAAACTATAAAGGCTGCTGACGACTTTAACTTTGATAAATCTGATTCTCAGCTTGAAACAGTCTCTCCGAGCCAATTTAGACGTCTATAATAGCTACCCTGCTCGGCTTGCATTCTGGTTCTGAGATTACAGAACACAAGAAGAAGTTGTTAAAAATTGAGAAATGACTTAAAGGTAATGTGTGAAAGGATAATATTGTCAAACAGTAGTGGGGAAGGAGCGTAGTTGCATTGTAATTACAGTGTAACACGCTGGCCATTCTCAAATTTCCAGCAAAATTTCAGCAACTTTTTTCTATTTACGATACGGACAGAGACCCATTCATCTTTGGTTTAAACAAAATCAAAAGCCCAACTAGACCTATTGCTTTTTGCAAAAATAGAGAAAATTGTCTACCTAGACATAGATCCATTTGGTTTGCGGCGATTTAAACCACGTTTTTTCAACTGCAGTTTGACAGTTAAAGTTGGTGACGTGTCGAGAAATTTTCAAGACAAAGTTTTCTTAATCTATCCTTCGTAACTTGAAAATATAGAGAAAGTTACAACAGAACTCTGATTAAAGAACTTCAATTTTCTTTTTTGCAATTTTCTTGCATTTTGCATTTTACTGCAAATACCATAATTGCTGTTTCATATTGAAAGGTTCAACCGACGTTACGTACTCTCAAAGTAAGGCTTCATGTCACATTTACAATTTAGCTTTTTCATCGCCGTCATAATCATCATAATCATCATCATCATAATCATCATCATCATCGTCATCATCACCAACACCATAATTATCATTATCACTTTATGCTACCAAAATTACCCTAAAAGTAACTCACATACCAGACTTACAACAAAAATAACCTAAACTTTTCAATAAAGGTTTCAGTGAAATAAGTGTTTTTTCGTCTTGAACATGCAAAAGTGATGACGCGCGGACTTTTATGTAAATTAACTTTCTATTTTGCCCACGCTTTCAAATATATGCATGCAGAGATGCATTATTACAACCGTTGTTATATACACGCAAGCAGTTACAAAAATAAAAGGCTATCATTACCAGACGAAAATTTATCATTTCAGCTGGTTTTTCCGTGTTTGAAGTATGTATTAGTTTGGCTCCACTGAAAGAAAAAGATAAAAAAGACAGGAAGAAAAAAAGGAAGAAAAAAATAAACTGAGAGAACAAAAACAATGTGACATTTCATGCTTTTATTAAAGTATACAAAACAAGAGAATAACTTTGGTTAAATCATATAAAATATATCTTTGGCCTTTGATAAACTGACAATTGCTACAATGCCTAACAAGTGTAAACGTCTTTTATTTGAACACACATATTCCACACATGTAGTGTTGGTAAAAAAATCCCCTAACGCTTGCAGAAAACTTTTTTATAACTGCCAGATCGTGTTTATAATTGACTCCACGTCTTCAATGCTTCTAAATACACTCTGTAGATAGTTTCGATAATCCCAGGTTTTCAATGTTTGTGACAAGTGTTTTTGTTGACATCAGATTTTCCACATTTGCAAACAAGTACCTATTTTGCGTTTACAAAAAGGATTCGCCAAGACAGATAGCTGTATAGCTATGACGTCTACTTGGCCACAAAGTTCAGCAGACGGCCACAGAGTTCAGCAAGGATGGTTCTTGTTAGTAAATGGATAGGTGAATGCTGGGAAAGCTGCTTCTAGGTGGTCACCACTGGCTTTTACTACCTCGTTCATGAGAGTGTATAGTCATCCGAACTGAATTTCGCCAAGAACACCTGAATTTCAGCATCTGATTAAAAAGTTTAACTTTAGTAATAGGAGCTCGCTGACAACTAAATTCCACATCTTTACCGTTTGCAACAAACTTTTTGATTACTTGTAAAAGTTGTCAGAACTCCCTGTAGAGTTGGCATCTTTGATGTTTGTAACAAACTGTTTGTAGACTTGAACTTCACTGGTGTTTGTAACTGACTCTGCTTTGACTGCGTCTTTTAAGCTTGTAGCAAATTCTTCATAAACTTGGTATCTTGATCATTTTAAAGACTACAGTAAGTTTTTGTACCCTTTGAGGTTTGTAATGAACACTGTAAAGTCCACGTCTTCGCTCTAATTAGCAGACTACCTGTAGTAACAAACCATATTATATTTGACACTTGATATAACATTGAAACCACTTAAGCATTATTGACAAAGCCGTCCTTAACAATGGTGCTGGTAATAAATCTCCTATCCAAAGTACGTTGATTATAAACCGTTCCATGACGGATGCTTTAGCAAACCCATTTTTGAATAGATTGAAAGATGCCCTTGGATCACCTTCTTCAAATGGCTTACTGATTAGTTTCACACTAAAACCACTGTCAGCTAAAGCCGCATGTGAAACCCGCCCGCGCTACGAAACGTTTACCATTATTTTATTATTCAGTAAACCTTAATATAAGAGAGAAAATCTCTAAAAATGTCTGTTAATTTTCCAGAAAAGCAGACAAGAAGAAACAAATGCCTGTCATTTATTTATTTGATACTTGGGTTTAATTAGTGCTAAATGATAAGCTAACTGAAACTGTCCAATAGAACAGCGTTAAGTCTAAACTAAAATACTATAAAAGGAACTACTAAAACACCAACCTTTTAACAATGAAATCTGCACCTGTTCTAATATTATTTACACTTACTACCAGTCCTTAACTTTATGCAGGTATTTACATCGTACATAACCTATGATGCTTCCAAAAGATGATGTTTGCAAAGAATACACAATTACGCATCCAATGACTTGACACGAACATCAGACTATCGACAAGATGGTGTCAACAATAAGCTAAATCAGCTTATTTTCTACGGAGTTCGTGCACATGACTCTCAGCTCCGGCAAACTGCGTACTAATCCCTTTCAAGAGGTGTTTACAAAGCAAAAAATCATTGAATTCGAATCAGAGCAAAATTCGCTTGCCTTCGTTAATAGAGCAAAATGTTTGAAAACTCAAGAAGAAACAGAACAATCAGAGTCAATCATTCATTCACTCACTCACTCAATCTATCAATCAATCAGTCAGTTCGTCGATCAATCAATCAATCAAACAGAGATCAATTAATAACATATTCTATTTGTGATAGGGTTACATACCTGTGTAAACTTTCAAGTACAACTATTAACAATTAGTTTATATTAGTATTAAGCCTGCAGGTAGCCTGCAACTAACTGACACAAACTTGTTTAAAAATGGCAGTTCGTTGTTTAAAACTTTAGGAAACAGTTGCTTCAGGAAAAGTTCAAGAACAGTAGAATTAGATTAAACAGCACAAAAACGGAATGTTTTGGATTTAATTCAATCGATAATAAACTCGTTACGCTCATAATTAATACCCTAAAAGCAAAGTTACGTTGATAGAGTGCTTTCGTCGAATATGACAAAGAAAACAAAAGCGTCGAAAGCCCTCTCTAAATGGACGCTTTATGATGACATCTCGACAAAGATTTCCGTTTCAACACTTTTTAACATTTTTGCTGCATTGTAAAACAGAGCTAGTTCTACTATATGTCGGGAAAAACTCTGCAGTAATCAACCCGAAAATGCATGAGTGTAAACTCTGTTGTTCCTTTGCAAGCGTGAAAAGCGTTCAAGGGCATTCAAACCTCGTGAAAGAGATTCAGTACCGCAATTTATCGGAGTTGAGAATCATGCGCACGAACTCCTTGGAAAATTTTAATTAAAACTAATTTAGATGATTGTTAACACCATCTTGTTGATAGAACATTTTAGGCACAGCTCTGATAGAAAAACTGAAGTAAACTATTACTACTCTCAACGTCGCACCCCCCCCCCCCCCAGTGTCGTATTTACCAATAGGTTAACTAGGCTATAGCCTAGGGCGCTAAAGTTTGAGGGGCACCACATTTTAGGTGCCCAGGTTAAAAAAACCTTATTCTCCTCGGAAAATGTGTATCCGTTCAAATTCATGTAATACTAGCATTGTATAACACATCACAGGCAGTTGCTGAGACCAATTGCTACATCAGTGCCATATAACGAACATATACAAAGTATTACACAACAAGCAATTGCTTAGCATGCTTACGTATAAGTGGAGTTTATATACACGTAATTAACAATGACCATGCAGAAACTAGGTTAATTGTATTACTAATGCACCACACGTAATTGTTTAACCCGTTCGTTCATAAGCAACCATAAATTCACAACACAGATGGATGGGATGGATCTATCAGCCTAGGGCGTCGTGAAGTCTTGATACCCCCTGCCCCCCCCCCCCGCCTTTACTTTAGAACTATGCGAAATTCACTGCATAGAAGATCTCTCGTTAACATTGGTGTAATAATATGGATAACGTTTGCAAATTACGAAATAGCGCTTGTCAGACAGGTGGGCGACGCTGTTAACTGATAAATACTTATTGCCGTTGCAGCTATAATATATTGCTTCAAAATCACGAGTAAATATCCATGTGGTAATGCGAAATTGCAGTGAGAAGCTGCATTATGACAACCTCTACTACTCACTACAAAAAAAACTGGAGATCAATTTACCTTCAATTAATGACAAAAACTTACCTGCAGGCCGTTTACGTATAGAACCAACTAGACAAAAATAACGTGATCAATGGAAAGACGTTTCTACAGCATCTACACCGCTATATATATATATATATATATAACCAACTTAATAGATTATGGGTCTATATATATAAGTAGCAGCGGGAGTCATGCGGGCTTGCAAACTTAGTTGTGCATAATAACGCTTTATGTCATTATCTAGTTGTCATTGTCATTGTCATTGTCATTGTCATTGTCATTGTCATTGTCATTATCATTATCACTATCATTATCATTATCATTATCATAATCATAATCCTCTTTTAAAAGCAAACTGTCGGACATATGGCTGAACTACCGCGGCTGTGCCACCTAGTAATTTTTAAAGTGCAGGCAGTTATGATCGGTCAACAGACAGAGATGCTTAACACAGGACCGAATAGATATAATATGGTATGATATGATATAACTCTAACGTCATCAAGTATTATTATGTCATGAGAATGAAAGTTTATCTGCAAATATGCAAATCTTTAACGGACCTACAAAGCAACGCGACTTTCTCAGAACAAAAACATAATTATTAAAGTATAAATCTCCATTTTTGATTATGTATGGCCATCTTATCTTCAAAATTTTCCTTAGAGGACTACTATGAAATGGGTCAGTCTACTTTTCTTGAGTAATCGTTAAATAACATGTTTATTTAACTCCGATTACTTAAATAGTCGAAGTCTTATGTTAAGACTTAATTTCTTGCTTCTTGCTTAATACATTTTATGTATGTCTACTTGTTTGAAAAACGTATGCATGCCTCATAATGTAATTTTTGTATGTATAAATACATTGCTATAAACCGATCCTTGAATAAACCGATCAGAATATGGTGAACTTGAGAGCTAACATTTGTAGCATTAAATTGTTTTGTTGTTTATGAAATAAAACCGATGTTGATCTTTTAGACATAGTTTCTAGACGACACAGTCGCGTTCAAACGAATTTTAGCATTTTCCTTGAACAGGAAGACGATGTTGCTATTTGCAGTGTGTCTCTTTGCTCTAATCATTGCCTACCTGTCAGACGATTATTGCAATAACTTTTGGATAGATATTGACGAGTCTATTATTGCCATACAGATTACGACAGCGTAGCTACAAAACTTGAACTTGTAAACGCAGATACCAACTTGGGAAGTCTAGATGATGGGTTCTATAATGTTACAATAAATAGTTACCAAGGAAATGAGTTGCCTAACAATTTTTTCAAGGAAAAGTAAATCTAAGGAGCTACTTAAAAATAAGATATAGCGAGTTGGCTAGCTTGGGACAAAATTCAATAACTGTTCGTGTGAATGAGCTGACTTTTGAAAATACGAAGCTTTCTTGCATACATCCAGAAGCTTTCAAGAATGCAAAGTTCAGCTGGATTTACATCTTTGATAATAAACAACTGACTGGAACCTTGGTGTTTGCTTTCTCTGATAATCCACACTTTCACACTATGTACCTCTTACGTAGCAGAATTAAAGGACTCATGCCCCCTAAAACTGACAATAGTGTGGCACCTGAAAACGTGACGCTTTGGTTTGGCTGTACGTTCTCAAAAATAATTTAATGCAGATCAGTATTACTATTATCTTGCCAGGGGTATTTCAGATTTAACATTCAGAGTTTCATGCACCTCCTGTCATTATGCAACCAGAATGAAAATTAGACAACAAAAAATAGACATTGTGATGAACGACAGAGTACCGTGTAAAGAAGTATTTTCATGAACCTGATAACTCTTTATAAGTTATATGTGACATTATTATACAAATATACCATTAGAATTTGCAATAAACGATCACTTATTATCTTACTGTACAGATCAGTTACCAATATGAATGAAGCTTGTGCTAAAATTGGTACATACTGTATGTCTCACTACATTCGACTACTAGTTTACTTCGAGGGGTAAATTTGAATTGTATTTATTGCATGGCTGAATTTGTTTTGCCTTGCATTCAGTGGGTGAGTACTATGTAAGCATGGCGAACAATGCTGGAATAATCAAAGGTGCAATAAACCGTTCTATATTTCAAAACTAAAAAACACAACCCAGGCGCTTGTGTGGTGACCCTGAAGATCTCTTATTTTTAATGATTAAGTGAGGTCTCTTGTAGACTGACATATACGATTGTTAGCTTTTTGTAGACTTATAGTCTACCGATTGAATATAGTTTTGAATTCTGAAAGTTTTTGAATTTTTAGTGGAACAAATGAGACTGCGACGTAACCTGGATTGTTTTGCCTTCATGGTCGGACAACAGTATTACCAAAGCTGACTGTTGACTGAAGAAGCAGAACAACCACAAACTGCAAGCCTTATAAGTTATAATGAGCAAAATACTGCCTAATAAGCACATATTAGCGTAGGCCTGCCTGCACAGGCTAAAGAATAAACGGATTCCACAAAGCTTGGCAGTCACAATGTTATATGAAAATTACACTTTTTTCAAAATGTCTGCAAGTAACCGTTGACTTACCCAAAGTTAAGTTACAAAACTGAAAGCTAATAGTGTGAACAGCCGTGGTTTAACCATTGAGCAAAATAGGCACGTGCTTAGGGCCTCAGGGGAAACTCGTGCTTAGGCTCCGCATAGTTTTTTCAAATTGAGTAATCACATAAAAGCAAAAAAAACGGAATATGTGTGGTGGTTTCTATATTTGTTTACAATATGAGATGAACACGGATGTATGGATGGACACATATCAATACATATAGACATAGATAGATAGGCCCATCCGTATCGTCTTATATCCATCTACCTATCTATCTATCTCTGTGTGCGTGTGTGTGTGTGTTTGCATGTATGTATGTAGATAGACCAATTAACCTACAAAGTGGTTTCAAAAACATGTAAATAATCATACATAAAGTAATATTTTACAATACTTATAGTGAGTTGACGATGTTCACTATCTAGTACCGGCCTTAATTTTTTAATAGAGAATTGTAAAAGTATCAAATTTAGGACTAAATTTAAAGTAACAACTTTTAATTACAAGTTCATATCCTAAGCACTAGATCACACGGTTCCTCGTGATTTTCTAATTCTGTCCTGAGCGCTCACACCATCTAAAAGTTACCAAATGTTACATTACTACCCCTGGAATAGTCTAATTATGACACACTGGTGAAGTAGTAACCCAAATCATCATCATCATCATCATCATACGCCCGTCACGTCTATTGTAGACATTGGGCAGGCAGAATTCTAAAATAAAAGAAATCTGCCTTCAGACAGGTAAACGCAGCAGTAATCCAGCAAAAAAACTAGACACTGCTGCGCCAGTGGCTTGTCAGCACCACTTCCGTTCTAGTAGTAACCCAAAGTCCCGAGTTTATATCTAAGCAAAAGTTCCGATCTTTATTTATTTTCCTGTTTAGCTTAAGTCAAGTTCTATCACTTTTATTACCGCATCCTCAGCATGAGTAAATACAGCAATTGCTTTTTATTCATTGTTATTAATGACTGCATTTTGCTAGGGGCAATTAACATTTAGTTTCATTGATTCTGAAGCACAAATTCAAATCGTGGAGCCACAAGCTATACAAGTTTGTTCACATCAATGTAATAGGCCTATTCCTTCTTTTCGTTTTCACAAATTCTATTTTTTGTTTAAATTAACGTTCGAATTTTGCAGTTATTCATTTTGCTGAACTATTTTTGTTATTATTATTATTATTATTATTATTATTATTATTATTATTATTATTATTATTATTATTATTATTATTATTCCTGAGTGATATTACTATGGCAACTAACTGAAGCGTTCGTCGTCGTGGAACTGCCACCGCAGCTTTATTTATTAGTTGGTTCATTAGGTTTATTTACACATTAGCGTGCTTTGTAAATCTGCGTAATACACCTTGGGCAGCTGAGGAAGAGTTCAGAACATCCTCATCCTGAATACAAAACAAGGTAAAATCGATGGTGCTAACGCAGCTGAGCTCACAAAGAAGCGGAATGACGCTGTCTGTCTGCCTGCGCCGACAAACTTAATCTAGAGTGTTAAACGTATATTTGTCATCGTTATCACGTCAGATCCCATAAAAACAGATGCTTTCGCACAAAAATACCACACGCTGTCATTAGCTTAAATTTAATTTAGTTTCTATTTCCCCCACTACATTTCATTTCTTCTCGCATTGTACATCACTTCCAGCATGGCTTATTTTCTAAAAGTAGAAATGTTAAACTGACTCCCATTCGGTTTTATTCAATTCAGTTTATTGGTCTCTCAAAAAGATACACGTATATATATATATATATATATATATATATACATATGTATATATATATATATATATATGTATATATGTATATATATATACATATATATATATATATATATATATATATATACAAAACATTTTTATATTGAAGCTCGTATAATATTACACAATATCCTGCAAATACGTAACATTTCGTTCACTAGTCCATTAACTTGCGTTTCTTTCTTTCCTGTATTAATTTGATAATTTATCAATATATATTAAGCTCTAATTAAACAAGGCCAATGCAAGATTATTTTTGTATAAATACCTAGTTGGAAATCTTCAAAAGCCGATTCACTTACTAACGATTAGAACGAGCGAATTGAATGGTCACTATATGTACGGAGCAACTGAAGGACTGTCAGGCAGTGGATGAGTGACCACTGGAATAAAAACTCGCTTCATTTACCATACCAGTTTTAGGCCCATCTCGTTAGGGGAGGATGTGCTGACAGCCCCACTAACACCTCTGATGGGGCTAAGTCCACGCAAAGGCGATCTCCAGTCTTTGCGTTTTTTCTGCCATATCATATCGTATACTATGGTAAATAATAATCATATTACTAATTATGAATATCATTTACTTTCCTCATAGATATCCATTTTATAGTGAACCGGTAGCTGTAAGCTGTACACATGAATTTCGAACAAACTGTGGCTTCAAATCGCATTATTGGCGCGCAATTTCATAACTATAAATCATATCTGACAAATATATAGCAGAAATTGTTGGTTTGAAGCATTCACATTCAGAAATAAATAAAGAACTAGAAAGGCGCTTCCTATAAACGTCGTTCATAATTTGGTAACAAAATTGCAGCTTGTAAAACGTTTTATTTCCAAATTGTCATATCAATATCAGCAAAATTGTTTGCGCATCAAATCTGTCAAGCTGTGGCGTGTGGCAATGCACCAACACTGTAGAGCATGCTATTTAAAAATCGAAGTTGCTTGTATTTTCTATTCTCAGGGAAAATCCAATAACACAACTTCTGGCAGTTTCGTTGCTAAAAACGGACGAGGAGATGCTTTACAAATAGCAAGTAAACACTGAAGAAAAAAACAGAAAACAAGTACACATCAAATAAACACTTAGACAATGAAGCAAACAAGACTTAGCAAATACACAAACAAGCAACCGAAAAAACAAACGATAGAACCAATCAAACAAAAAATATTAAAAGCAAACAAAAACGAAATGAATCTTTAGTAAATGCATGCTTGAGCTGAAATAAAGTATTTGCTTAATAATAAGGTCGAGATTTATTTTTTACTTTTTGTAGGATAGGCCAAAGCTTGCATCAATTACAATGATGTGCGCGTCATTAAGTCCTTGGATGAACACAAAAAATCCCATGACTAAAACTGAAGCCGCAACATTGTAGTTATAGTTGTCAGTAATCGCATAAGAATCTGCAACAAATTTTGTGATGCCAGACGAATTGGTGTCACACATACTTGTATGAACACACCTTTTAATAAATGGACGGCAGTTTATTTGACAACCGAAACTCTAATCACTGGTTTTTAACTGTATTGAACTCTGCAAAGATTGATGCACCGCTGAAGTTAACTGTTTTACGACATCTCGACTGTGCGGCTTTACGATGTCGTTTAGAACGGTAGCAATTTATTTTAATATGAAAGTGTCGTGAAGTAAATTTGCTGAACCCTCGTGTGCGATAAAATCATCCCGTCGTTACGGAATCAGCGGATTTTTCCACCGAGATTCCCCATGGATGCAAAATGGCCATAACTTTACCTTCTAGCAACCATTCCGGTCAACAAAACAGTTTAAAATGATAAAGAACTGTTAGCAGTTCGCACGCATCCAGGATTAAAAACTAGAGAACGGACAAGATACAACCCACGCACCCTTTTCGAATTTAGAACTGCCCTTGAAAAGTCAAAACAATCGATGTGTTAGCAATTTAATAATCTTACGTTTGGCATGAAAAGTGAAACTATTTTGTTATACTTTTTCACATTTGTGGCTTCTCACAGTGAATAAGGTGACGATAAACACGATAATAATGATGGTGATGACGATGACGATGGCCACGACGACGACGACGACGACAACGATGATGATGATAATGATGGGATGATGACGATAACAATGGCGACATCGATGACAGTCACTGTCACTTTCGCAACACGCTAAAGTAATTTGTAAGTAGCATAGTTACACTATTTCTGAGTTTCATGATTATGGCATCTAGGACAATATACCAGCAAATTGCCACCTCTCAGAATAACGAATAAAAGTGACTGATGAGGGCATCAGTAAAGACATAATTCTGCCTGAGCTGAGATCACGGGACAGGAAGTAAAAATCAGTCGGGCGTAATAACATGGCTTCCTGTAACACAAAGTGTAGCAGCCAGCTACTCTAGATCAGTTAGGTAAACAATGCCTGATTATATCAAAGTCATTATTTATAATTTGACGTTCGTGTGACATCGTCGTCGTTCTAATCTCGTAATCAATGTGGCAGATATTACATAGAAGAGAACAAACCCTAATGCACTAGATTACTGGAATATACTAGTGCTCGTTTTGTACCGTTGTACAATTAATGTAAGCAACATCTGCCTAACTAAAGAGACTTTAAAAGCGTTTGGACACATGGGAATAGCCAGACTTCTAAATCAGACTTAAAGACTGCAAGAAAGACATGTTTCCCTGAAGTCCTTTTGTGTTCTCTGTGTTAATGTCTTGTGGAAGCCAGGTAATGTGAATAACAGCCATAAAGATTAAGGAAGCTTATCAGCAAGCGATGTAAAGCACATACAACATCAGATTTTCAAAAGGTGACTGAAAAGGACAATTTTTATGTGTACAGGTCGCGCCAATTAAGGCCACTACTAACACAAGGTAAAGTTTACATTTAAAGCGTAAGACTATGAATGCACTTCCGGAGAATATGAATACACTTCTGGAAACTCTTCCAACAAATTTGTTGGTGACGGAAGACACAGATCTGTACAGGCTTTTCTTCATGCAAATGAGATTGTAGTAACCATAAGAAAACAATTATCTGCTAAAGAAATTTACAAAAGAATCCAAAGGAAAATGGATTTGTAACGGCTGAGTTTATGGGTAAGATGACGAAAAGCAATAACGCAGCGTTTAGAAACTAATGAAGAATGATCATGAGAGAACATACCATAAACAGTAATAAGTAGAGCTATTGTTGACCACAAAATAGATCAGCTAGACAGGAAATGCTGTTCTACAATTAGTCAAGTTGATTAAAAGTAACAAGCTGGGACACCAGATATTGCTGCAATAACCACGCAAGGTCAGACAATAGATTTGTCAAGATAGGCTGACAAAAAATAACCCGGGAATCACATAGGCACAGTAAAGACACTACACCTTTTGACATTTTCTTAGCCACTTCTGTAAGACATTATTCTCGTCTAGGTTAGAAACACAAGTCACAGCCAGGAAAATAAACACAAGACTGATCAGAACAGAAGCGGTCACTGATGAAGAATGGAAACAAAGAAACAACAGGGTTCTATTACAGAACCCTGAGGAACACCAAGATTGATTCCATACACAGAAAGAGACTGCCCTTCGTAAACAATTAGCGTTTTCCTATTGTTAAGATATTACGTTGTATTAATCAGTGCGTACTGCCATTTGTGCCGTAAAATTAAAATATGTGAAGTAGGGCTTTGTTCCAGACGTAAGCTGAAGCCTTGAATACGTCTCAAAGTTAGTAAGTTTAGACACACTAGGTGCTCTAAAGCTACTACATTATTATTATTATTATTATTATTATTATTATTATTATTATTATTATTATTATTATTATTATTATTATTATTATTATTATTATTATTATTATTATTCAAGACAGACACAACGTCTATGTTTGAACAAGCCCTTCGACACCAATCAAATAAGTTTTCAAAATCGTCGAATTATTATTGAGAGTTAATGATTCTCCAGCAAATTATGAAACAAGTAGATGGTACGAATTGCTTATTTATTGATACAATATGCACGTCTAGATCAGGCGTTTTTTTGGAACTAAAAACATAAAGTGTGAAAATAAACTACAGGGTAATAACCTAATGGCAAAATTAGCAGACCTAATGCCTAAAATCAACTTGGTACTGCATATATTCACAATTATTAAACCTGAAACTAAATTTGACCAAAAAGGGGAAATCTAAAAGATTGAGACTTAGCCTGGATTTGGACATAATCCAAAAATGCCTGGTTCAGTTTCGACGTTTTCACACTTCGTTTCGATTCAGGTTTGGTTTTAAAAATTTAATAATTGTGGAAAGTAATCAATAGTCATAAAATTAAAATTATAATGAACGCTTACTGCTAATCCTCCGTTCGGCCACATATGGTGGTGGTTCATCTAGGATATCATCGCGGCGGTGTCGCCGAAAGCGCCACCGTCTGGGCATAATTTTCAATCAATTGGTCTTCTACTGGATGCCGTCTTTATGATGACTGTGTACAACCACCACCTGCAAATAGGACAAAAAAGGCTACTAAGAACAGATTACGCATTAACTGCACATAAACAAATACAACACTATTCGGTGTGCTGCAGCACTAACAGTTATAAGTTTTACGAGTGTACCATAGCAATAATGCCGGAGATTTTTAAAACGGCATTATCTTAAGCTTCTTCTTTGGCTGTAGATTAATCTAGACAAAGGTATGCGAACTTTGTACAAATTAATAGTGGACCATAAAACTGATCTGGAACAACCCGAATTACTAACAATATTGAATATTATTAAAAAAATGCGAAAGAAACTTTATTATGGTGTGAATATTTTTGTCGCACAATGTTACAAACAAAAAAACTGCGGACAAAGATAAATATTTTAAATGAGTTTAGCCACTTAAATAATCAGTATAAAAATAAAACCTTTCTGGCCATTTGTTTGGAAACAGTAATTGTCAGACAAATGAGGTATAGGTATGATAATGGTTTTAAATTTAAATTTAAGTTATAGTTACAGTTCAATTGCAGTGCATTTACCTGACCCATATCGCTGCACTGGGGACTGTCACAAGCAAACTTCCTATTTCAAGGAAATGCCGTGCACGAAATGCATTAATTAAATTGATTAGTTATAGCTATAAATTATTAGTTAAGAGAACGATACCCTTTATGTCATTTGCAAATCCATAATCGCAAAAACAGTAACTCAAACCATTTTCAAAACGAAACGAAAATCGGTCTTTGTGTTGTCCCAGAGGCGTCATATAGCGAAACAGGCGCAATAAAATTTCCACATATGTGCCTGACAGTGATATTAAATTCCCTGCTTAGATTAGTGTATGCATTGTGGAACTGATATGTTCTAATAACGATGACATAATATTCACAGCAAATTACAAACTTAGCTGCGTTATATGAGCTTAAAAATATCATCGTCGTCGTGGTCATTGCCGTGGTCATTATCATCATCATCATCATCATCATCATCATCATCATCATCATCATCATCATCATTAATAGTTTTATTCATTAATAGAATGAATACTGCCATCGAAAAATTATAGTTGTTGTCAGCAATTGTCGCCTTCATAACTTCATCGTCGATGTCATTGCTGTTGGCATTAACATCAGCAACATCACAATAGTTACTATCATCTTTATCATTACTGAGAACACCATCACCTCGATCTGTGTGAGGATCTCGTTTTCCATTTTCGTAGAAAATATTTATTTAGTGATTTGTAAAAGTCAAAAAATAATACATTACTATAGGAAAAACGGCCAGTTACGAGTCAAATATTAACGCTAAAATACTTAATTCTCTCAGCAAACAGTCCGTCTGCTGCTGAAAATTTATTGACTTAACTGTTAGGAAAATCTCTATAAACGTTAAAATGTAACAGTGTCAGCTTTTATTATCTTTAAATCGTAATGTGGCTACGTAAAGCCACGTTAATAAGTGAATAGTATAGCTAATTTCATTAGCAAGTTAATAAAAGCAATGAGAACTCGTTCAAGGTTAACGTGTATCGCTTCTGAATTGCAAAAAAATAGCTTGTATGATGATAAATTTGATGTGACTGCAAGTAAGGTTAACATACCAACGAAGAAGTTTACAGTTCTGTCTATGCTTAGTATAATCTCCCTCCATTAGAAAAAAATCTATAGAACTTCTTTATGGTTTTCGGTAATGCCTTGCCGATGTGATTTCTATAGTTTATTTCTCCATTTACTTTGTGTGTCACTAACTATGTCATAATTGTAAATATTTATAACTGTTGTATGTAACTTTTGTCCTGGGTGTATTTTTGTATATATGAACCTAGAGTTTGCAATAAAGACTTAAATCAAATCAAATCAATCAAATCAAATCACTCACTCTCTCTCTCTCTCTCTCTCTCTCTCTCTCTCTCTCTCTCTCTCTCTCTCTCTCTCTCTCTCCTTTCCTTCCTCCATCTCTCTCCCCCTCTGTCGTTTCTTTCTTTTTTTTCTCTTTTTTACTTCTTACTCCAATGTTTTATCCGGTACCCTAACACTAATCAAGCCCGAACTAGACAGTCGGCTCATTACTGCACCACGCTTTCCATATACGCCAAGTGCGTCAATCAGAATGCTCGTAATAACTATCCATAATACGCACTCTGATTGAGTTATTGCGACGCAAAATTCCCCAAAATTAATACACTACGTAGAATGTGCGAGTATAATTGATAAATGGTAAGGAATTGGACGATGATGGATAGATTGATAGTTAAGAGCGTAGTCATGGGTATCACCTGAGTAAGAATGCGCCACACAACTTCAAATCGAGTGGAATGATACGCACTTGTTAGCCCAGCGGATCTGTTACATATAAAATATAGAGAATTCTCAAGCATGCATTTTTGGTGTGCCAAAACAAACATGTCTTCTACAGTTTACTGTTTGGGCAAAGTGTATAATTCTTAGATTTTGGACATACTTTTCCTAGTCATTTTATAGATTGCTGAATAAATTTTACTTCTTGCAAATCAAAAAATGTCAGTTACTCATGTTTTATCTTCTTAGGCATTCGTTTAAAGTCAATTTATTTTAAGTTAAATGTGAAATAAATAATGTTTGAAACTGCTTGCAAATTTGTTTGGCAAATTTGTCCGCTTATTCGTTGGCCTTTTTCATTTTCGAGAATTTAAGTTTCCAAATGTCGTTCCTCCTCGTTGCTGTCTCACTCTTGCAGGAGACGTAATGTATGTAAAACTTACTTGTATAGCGCACTGCATCATTTTAAATCTCTGCACGCTGAACAATAAAATACTTTTAAAATACATAAGATACATTAAAATTTAAAGCACATTCGAAAAAATCGAAAAATTAAATCGCCCTAAAAATAACATAAAAACAAATGTGCTTTTGTTTAAAAGAACCTAATGATTTGGAGAGCGTATAGCAACGGGTAAGTTATTCCAGGGACGTGTAACACAGACAGTAAAAGCTTTTTCCTAATAGAATGCTGTATTTGGACCTGGCTGATATAAATTAATTTATTCATTAGCCGTTAGAACAAAGTGTTCGGTCTATATGACGGCGAATCAAAAGATATGCGAGGTATGCGGATGCCAAACCATGTAGTATTTTGTAGGTGATAAAAGAATTTTAAATGAATTCGGAACTTTACCGGCAGCTAACGTAACTCGTTAGCTTAGAATAGGTGTAATGTGGTCACATTTTTAGTTAGGGTAATGAGACGAGCAGCAGAGTTCTAAATTAGTTGGAATTTCCAGTTGCTTGGTGGTTAAGAATATGCCTGACTTCTTCCGATTTTCCACAGTACCAACGATGCTGATCTACTCATTTTTGCGACGTGGTTTGACATAGTACCGAAAGTGTCAAAGATTACTCCAAGATTATTTACGGTTTGGGAAGGATTAAGACAAACACGTTTTTGCTGATGTTTTGATTTTCTACTGAGCTAGTACTGCAAGAGTAGATTGATCAAATTTGACAGTTTTTAATCTTGGTCTTTTAAAATGTATTGGCGAACGATTTTTCAGCTCCAGATTCAAATACAACCTCTAAAATATACATTTTCAAATTACATAATAATAATTATTACTGTGTTTGAGGCAGATAAATAAGGCAAACACATAAACCTGTCCTTAACTGAAATGCACCACATTTTTCCGCACTGCACATGGTGAAAATGTAGTGATCAGCAATTGTACTGTACTGTATTGCAAATACACTAAAAATAATTGAAATTTATATAAATAAGGCAAAGGTCTTCGGCCATGTGTAAGTCCTTTATTTAACGTATCTGCTGACTGCTTTTGATTGTAAATTATCCTGATAGAGAAAATTGATAACTGAAAACAAAAGAAACCAAAGCAGAAGCAGTCCAACTAATGGTGATGCGTGCTTATGTCTTTCCTTTATTAACTAGCCTCATAACTGAAATTTCGCCAAGCAAAACAAACAGAATTTAATATCATTTAGGTTCATAAAATCTCATTGTGTGTGCAAATCTTTCCTTGTGCGCGCCAGAAAGCGGTTGCGCGCATGCGCTATGTAGTCTAGAATTCCCAGGGATAAATGAAAAGGTGAAATTTTTGCGCTTTAATCCCGTATTTGGTAAAGTAAATACAGAAGTCAGGATTTGATTGAAACTTTAAGTCCACTGTTAACAAAACAACAGGACGGGGGCTTTTATCAGGTCAATGTGACTTACATCGACAAGCCACAGTAATTTATAGTCCGATGGAAATTATAAAAGCTGAACTGACAGAAACTCTGAAACAACACCGTACAGGTCAGAACAAAAATGTTCAAGTTAAAAATGAAGAGGAAAAGGAGGTAAAGAGGACGCAAATAAAAAACGATGCATAATTTCGACTCACAAATGTACGGGGCAAAATAACCATAACCGCAAGCGTTTTATAGCCACATATCTTTGAAGATGCTAAGAAAGGATCGCATTTTTTCAGAAAGAAAATCGTATTGTTCAGAGGTACAAAAAGGATCTAACATACAAAGGATCTGCAAAAATACAAATGAAAGGTTGCACAATTTTCAAAGTTACAAGCAAAGGCACATGTAATTGAAAGCATTCATAGAAAAACTTTTTCAAAGCTGGACGAAAAGGCTTCTGCAAAGAAAGAATTTTATATTAATACAAGACGGAATTTCCATGACGCAAGGAAAGAATTCCTCAAAGATGCACAAAGTAAAATTATTAAACGGGAATGAGCTGTGCTATTAATAACAGTGAATTTCAACATTAAATCCAAAATAAATTTCACGAAAATGTGTACTTTTTATCACTTAAATTTGAAAACCGAAACGCTACGTGTGGTATTTAACCCTCCTGTGCCTGCAAACTTAGCATCCACAACCTCAGTGGCATATGACCTCAGCATCCACAACCTCAGTGGCATATGACCTCAGCGCCCACAACCTCAGTGGCACATGACCTCAGCACCCACAACCTCAGTGGCACATGACCTCAACACCCACAACCTCAGTGGCACATGTACTCAGCACTCACAACCTCTGTGGCACATGACCTCAGCACCCACAACTTCAGTGGCACATGACCTCAGCACCCACAACTTCAGTGGCATATGACCTCAGCACCCACAGCCTCAGTGGCACTTGACCTCAGCACTCACAACCTCTGTGGCACATTACCTCAGCACCCACAACCTCAGTGGCACATGACCTCAGCACCCACAACCTCGGTGGCACATTACCTCAGCACCCACAACCTCAGTGGCACATGACCTCACCACACGCAACCTGAGTAGCACATGACCTCAGCACCCACAATCTCTGTGGCACATGACCTCAGCACTCACAACCTCAGTGGCACATGACCTCAGCACCCACAACCTCTGTGGCACATGACCTCAGCACCCACAGCCTCAGTGGCACTTGACCTCAGCACTCACAACCTCTGTGGCACATTACCTCAGCACCCACAACCTCTGTGGCACATGACCTCAGCACCCACAACCTCGGTGGCACATTACCTCAGCACCCACAACCTCAGTGGCACATGACCTCACCACACGCAACCTGAGTAGCACATGACCTCAGCACTCACAACCTCAGTGGCACATGACCTCAGCACTCACAACCTCAGTGGCACTCGACCTCAGCACCCACAACCTCTGTGGCACATGACCTCAGCACCCACAACCTCAGTGGCACATGACTTCAGCACACCCACCCACAACTCAGTGGCACATGACCTCACCACACACAACCTCAGTGGCACATTACCTCACCACAAGCAACCATAGTATTTATAACCTCAACACACACCATTTTATGAACCGTAACGAGGAATACCAAAGTTGCACATTATGTCCTCCTCGTGTCCCTCGAGGCGCTGTCATTAGCATCTCCAGTCCTGCAACCGCCATTGCAACAAAACCTTCTCAGATTCCTCATCCATTTACACGCTTTCCATAGCAACCGAGGCGCACAATCACTTGATAAACTAATGGTCATTGACGATTGTCCAATAAGTCGGCTGAGGATAATTTAGTTTGTGGTGACAGCGAGAGGCGTCTGAAAGAAGCTGCAGCTGCTAATAGCTGAAAGTCAACAAGTCCCTGAAGCCAGGTTAAACGTGCCCAAAATCACTGCTTATCTGGGCGGATCTAGTACGAGAAGCCATGTTAAACGTGCTTAATTTGATGGCGTTTATAAACCTTTAGTAACACATACATATGTATATTACCAAAAAATCCGTTAAAACCTTGAAAATTGTCAATCTAATATATTCTAATATAATGAAACTCTTCAGAAGTTTGATTCATTTCATTTCTATTATACCAAACCAATGGTATTTAGTGTAGATTGTTCTGACATACGCTAGCACAATATTAAATCACTATCATAAAGACTTTGTCTTTTACGAAATCTCGTGTATCGGACAAATAATTTAAGGCTTCTAGATCAATGTGGTTTATTTTATTTCCTTTATTACGGGCAATGTTTAAATTAATTGATAAGTTTAAAACACCTTAATGCTAGTCCTTCTTTTATTTATTTTTTCAGCGGAATTATTTTACTCCTATTTATTTGGTTCTTGCTTTATATTACGTCAGTTGAAGAAAAAACGTGCCGAAGTTTTGAAACTTCAATACATTTTCTGCGCCACCTGATATAGTACTTTTGATCTCAAAGTTATAAGAAATTACGGAATCACTTGACAATTAAAACACTGATATTATAGACGTTAATGGATAAACACGAAAAATTTTAGATCATTCCCTTCGATTTCTTTAAAGATGCAGAAGTTTCAAATAAACAAGTCAAAAAACTAAATGCCGGAAAAAATTGTGGCAGTATTGTTGAAATTTACAGCAAGTTTGTCTACCATTTTCGCTGCAAATTAGACGAAGACGTTCTTCCAACAGCTGATACAGTTTCTCACTTCTTTAAAGAGTATTTGATCCCAGCACTCAATGGTTTTTGACTTTAGTTCCTCTGCATCAGACAACACTGTGCAGCTATTGTACACTTTCTTTTAAGGGAATTCCAGATACGGTAATCCAGAGGATTAAGCCCCATTTTTCCTGTGGTGAAAACCATCACATTAACTGACAGATTTGTTTATGCTTTGCTCCCATGTATTTAGTGCTCTATACGTCAACGCGTGTATTTTTCAGTTGATGATTATACTTAACATTGTATATTGTTTCGGCATTTCATTTTTAACATGCAAAAGTTTTTAGCTATAGCTTAAAAAGCACTAAGACTATAAATTTGTAGCTCTCACAGCCAAAAGTTAATGTACTTTAAATGTTTATCACACAATTGCAGTCTAAATTTTGGCACATTGCTTGCACACCATCCAATATATGCATTACAAAAATAACTTATGGTGCGTTCAAACTAGAGAAATTTCTCTCGCAAGTTCTCTCTGAGAGAAAACTCGCAAGTGTGAACGGCTTTGCAAATTCTCTTGCAAGAACTTGCGCAGCCGTTCACACTTGCGAGTTACTCTCAGTGATAACTTGAGCAAGAACTTGTGAGAGAACTCTAGTCTGAACTCACCATTAATACTAAACTCATATTACTAAGAAGCCAAACTAATCCAGTCAAATATCACTACGAGGGCTGTTCACTGTTCGTGAGGCTTGAACAGTACGAGTAGCAATATTTATCACCAAACAAGCTCAACATAGTTGCTCATGAAAGTTGTTTTAATTTATAATGTCAGGATAGACTAATCCAAAAGGAAAAGAGTCTTTATAGCAAAGAAAAAAGCAGTTCAATCCAGTAACCAAGTCATGACCTCTGATTGGCTGATCACTATTGTAACTGTTTTCGTTGCCACAAATCTTACTGACTTGTTTAGGACTGTAGAATCTCATCTTAATCCACATTTCTTAAACATTTTATTTACCAACCAAGAGATCGAAAATATTTTGTTCGGAATGCTCCAGGGTGACCACCAAACTAATCCAGCTAGCTTCTAGAACATCTTGCGTTCCATTTTTTCCAGATTACGCTTGCTGATTCTTATGCTTTCTGGTATGAAAGGGTTCTACAATATTTTGTTTCTACATTATAAGTCGCATGGTTACTTGTATTCTGCTCTATCTGTTTCAGCTATTGTTAGAAGAAACAAAGGCAATGCAAAAGCTTTAGATAAACCACATATGCATTATTAGAGATGTAAATTGTGTTACTACTTAACCTAACGCTCATATATTCAGTGAAACTTACCTTCATAATTAGAACCTGTAGGCTATCCAACCTTACACTTATAATTGACTCTGTGGAATCAGTGGCCATTCTAAGCAGCATTAATGCATGACTGTGGCTAAAAAAAACTATTATTCTTGCATTAGCTAATCTGAGTGTGCATAAAAGCAATCAATACAAGACTATTATCAATGGAGATAGGTCAGTCAGTGAATATGTCAACCACTCAGCAATCATAGCAGGAAAGTAAGCCCTTGGTAAATTAAGGGTCTCCAACTCCCTAATCCGTTTTCATTCACCAAGCAGTAACATAAACCGCTTATTTCGCCACAGTAAATCGAGAACCCATATAGTTATGGCGAGTCTTTAATATTAATTAACGTCATTCTGTGCTCTCCACTGAATCAAGGCTATACTTTCATTAAGCATGGTCTTCATTGAATCAAGATCTGCGTTTTTACTGTGTTGTACTGAGGAAAGAAGTTCTTCTTTTGCATGAACCGATAGATTACGAGAATAACGTACGTATAGGGTAAAATGAGCTATGAGAATGTATCGTACACAGGCTAATCTCGGACAGTGAGCTCAGGATTTACTAATAATAACTAAGGAATATAGACACCACTTTTTTATTTTCCTTTATTAATAAAGACGCTAAGGATTATTTTTAAAACTTATTGTCCTACATTGGCCTTTGTACGACATTTGCTCATTTTACCATATATGTTATACTTATAGAAGTATTGACTGCCCACCCAACGCCAGATAGTTTCACATATAGCTTAGATGGTGCTATCCGGAAAAACACTATTAAATATTTTTGCAAGTATATGAACTAGAGTTACTTGAGCTATCCTATTTTCCCATAAAATCTGTGAAAATTTGACTGACTTAGGCATCTTCGCTACATGACAAATATATGCTCTGAAAAATTTAATATAGAATTAATTAGAAATGTAACTATATTTTTTGCTCAATTTTATAATCAAAACTTTAAACTTATGTCTACGTCATTTTATTAAGTCACTTATTGTCGGAGTGTGTTTGGAGTATCGTAACAGTGTGCCAACAAGGTACAAAATGCATTTTAATCAGGGCCATTGTTGCGTTAAGTTGTGAAAGGTTTTCACGCAAAATACGTATGTGTATTACACTAATAATCAACGTTATAACAGTTAAATAGGCTTACAGATAAATAATCGAAAACTGATATGGTAAACAAAATAATTTTAAATAAACGAACTAAAATAAGCTTTATTTCAGGATAATTGAAGCCCTGTTTGGAACTCGGAAGGGATGATTTCAAAATTCCAAACATAGTGCATAGTTTTTATATCAACTTTAAAGCTAATAGGGTTACATAAACAATATAAACCACGGGGAATACAATATACTCGCAAACTGAAAACTCTACTGCTGACTGCAAACCGTTTAAGCCACAGTACTATCTCAGTAATGAACACTGATGAAGACGTCGCTTCGTACCCTGATTGGCTAAAATTTGTGTTGCTTGCTGATCTGAACAGGGAAAGAGATTCGCGGCCTGACATATTTCTCTCTGCAACTGCACCGCTGCCGTGATACACCATGTACCTCGTCCGATGAGTTAACATCGTATTTACGAGATCAGTATGAAACATCGCTACATATTTTATAAATTAAAAAATACGCAAAAGGCAAAATAATGAAATAACAATGGGGGTCAGGGTTTGTACAGTTGTGGTCTTTAAGATCTGTTACCTGTGTATATGTATATTACATACATATGTATTAGCAATAATATACACTATATACATTTAAAGCCCTTTATGTATTTCGATAAAAAGGTTTAAATAGCTGCAAGCATTATTTATGTAGATGATTTACATTAAATAAAATTTATCTTTACGGTAGCAGTCTACACGGCAATAAGAACAGGATTTAGGCAATAACCCCGAGGGTTCCAATGTCAGTGCAAGCAAACGTAGTCTTTGATATTTATATATCGGTCGTAGTTTTACACATATTATAACAAAACATTAATCATTTGCAATTTAGAAAATTAGAAATTACCTCCTAACTGTATGAAAGATCTCACTCTCATATCCAGTAATAGTATGTTTAAACATTTATTTATATGTTAATTCTCTTGTTTTCTAAATAATTTGCAGGTGTGAAGAAATCCTCCCATGTTGATAAGATACATGGCTGAAGTAGATACGGCTAAATGCAATCAAATATTCCTTGTAGAAGACAAATAATCGACATTTTTTTATTAAAGACAGATTTTCAATTGTTTTTCCTGGTTTAGGAAACTGAGAAAGACTAACATAAGGCTAGGAAACCGAGAAAGGTTTTTCTGAATATAAACTGGGAAAGAATGCAGGTTAATCTGTCAGCCATCTCTTTATTTCCACAAAGAGTTATTTTATTACTAAACACAGGTGGAATTGAGTACGTCTTTCCCACAGTTACATCACTTGCGATTGCAATAAAGTGTAATAGTTTAAATGTAATAAAGCACGATGACTTGAACAATAAAAGGGACTCGACGCATTCGATGACGGTTTTATTAGAAGTAATCTACATGATATTATCCTTTACGTAATACTGCATGACAACTGAAAACCCAGCTGTGACAAACATAAAGCAGCAACATTAAAAAATCCTAAAATCAATACAGAAGCTACGTTCGTTCCAGGTTTGGTTAATAATTTTCAAAGATCTAAATAGGTCTAAGTTAACATTCAAATCAAATTTCACACAGTTGCTGCATTATCATTATAAACTCAAGATAAGGTACTCAGCATGACTCAAAGTCAAATTCATTAGTTTCCGAGCATTTCCATAAATTGGTCGTCAGACTCGCTGTCCTGAAGTTTATTATCGTACATTCAACAGTTGAATGACAATGACGATCATTGTGCTACGATTTTCATAACTATAAGAAATTTATGGATTAAATGATGGAATATCCCATTTTTTTCTTTTAAAATACCAACTTGTGATATTAAACGAGTAAAAATTTAGTGGGCTAGCGTTTGACCATCATATATTGGGTGGTAGACTGATTTTATTGTTAAAAGCATGATAACATTACTTAGCAGTCTATTGCAAGCTCCCATATGTCTATCGCAGCGATTTTATTTTGCGCAGGTATACCACACTCTTTTTCATAATCATGCAGTGATTGATGTCTCTGTTCTAGAGTCAACGACTTCAACAGACTGAAAAGTTCTCAAATAACGAGTATACATGTATATATATATATATAAGAGGTTACCACAAAAGAAATGTTGTTAGTCACTTACCTGCAAAGAAAATTGGAAATCAAATTAGTAAGTCACTTATGTGAAACACTTTATAATTAATAAATCAAAAACGCGTGCGAACATGATTTACTCGCGAGCGGAACCACTAACGAGCCATTATACCTTGTACAATATCTGTGCAAGCAACATAATGCAAATCACATTATGTACAATGAGACATAACAGGACTTACAATGGTGAAGCCAATCAAGATATATTGACTGCGCGGATTGAAGAAAAGTAGTGCCATTAACAGCTCACATATTGAGATTAAAGATAACTTGCAGTTAATTCATTATTTCTTGATTTACACATACGCAGTGATATGCTTGTTCTCGCGAAAGTATAAGCCTATGATAAAATTATACGTCGCTAAAGTGACTCCTCCTATTATACCTCCTGATTGAACCTTTACTTACAGCAGGACAACGATATCTTCTGGTAGTAATGTATTGCTGCCTCTTTTCAGTTGTTCGGCTATTAATTGCTCTCACAAAACGAATCACAACTGCTCAAATTAGTAAACTCGTGAGCTACAAAAAATCTAAGTTGGAAACTTAAGTGGTTTTCTAACTTGCGGCAGGGCAATTTATTGCTTGGTTGGTCATTTTTATTTGCTAGCCCCCTGACCAGCTGAGACTTGTGTTGTTATTTGAACACATAATGCAATGCCAAGACAAAATTATTTTTGTGAAACGTCGGATGAAAAGTGGAGGTGCTTCCTGAATTTCACTCAGGCTTACCAGTTTGCACATTTTTATTATTAACGTAGGTCTATTTAACATTGTTTGGTCAAAGTCACAGTAAAAATGGTTAATTAAACAAAACCTCAAATCAAATTTACAAATGAAATTAAAACTGTTTCAAATTTACATATAGGTGCTTATGCAAGTTTAGTGACATTAAGCCAGTGGTCTCTCGTAGAGACAGACACAAAGCGAGAAACCGGCTACTGACCCTGATGGTTAACTAGTTGACTATTTCCCCTGCAGAGCTTCTGAACATCAGTTGAGAAGCCAATTCTATTTTGTTTGATGAAATGCCGTCTTCTGCCGGGTTACTGCGCGAGGCTTCCGCGGATATATAAGCATTAACACCCTTTCATCAGCGGGGTTTCTCATCAGCGTTACTCAATTCAGTCATGGGGGAAGGTTTCCTGGTCACGGTTAGCTGACTTTCTCGTCCTGTAGATTTATGGATGGTTTCTAGCTTCTAAACAAGCAGGAACATAAAAAAGCAATCAGGAAACTAATCGAGTCGCTGTGTCATTACCGGATCATGTTTAATCTGTCGTTCAGCACATTTGGAAACAATCAACAAGTGAATTTACGCATAACCTAAAAATACTAAGCAAACGAATGAAACGATGCAACACAATACCATGCATACCATACATGTCAAAGAGAGATGATATTCTAGGTGCAACTGCATCAAAACACGATGCCAAACTTTTTTCATCATATAAATAAAGCAGCAAATGTGAATGTAGTTTTTTTTATTTTACTACGAAAACACCAAGCAACAACACAATATAGCAAAACACATTATGATAACATCGTATACATAGTTATATTAATTTTATAATAAAATTTACATGGCATGATATCTATATAAGTTGTTGCTTGCATTATAGTCAGAAGCATTGCTTGTGTGACTATAATGAAAATTTAAGATATGAGTATTGCATCTATTCATTGATTACAAGTATTTATTTTAAGCAGGTAATATAGTTGTGAGTGTAAGTGTAAGCGACATTTGTAAGAAATATCGGATTGCACGATAATCATTGCTGTGCAGTTCACCAGTCACTGAGCTTGGTCACTTTTAAAAAAGTTCTACACAAAATGCATCGTAGGACGAAGTATTCTTATATGGTGGTCGAGTCAACTCTGTCCCCACACTTATTTATAGTAATAAGTCAACTAAATTGTCAAAGAGCACTTCTTCTCAAGGATGCTGGTAAATAACCCACAATACACCACCCGCTGTAGAATAGAGTGTGAAATGAAGAGGTATATATATCGCAAAAAATGTACCTATATATTTAACTTAAAAACTCAACTTGGAGTCAGTCAGTCGGCAGGTCAATTTCGTTGTTAAATATTATTCTAAAAAGAGGTTCAAATTGCTCGAAAATTGCAAAACGAAAAAGAGGCCAGTCCATCTCAGGAAACGAAACGGAAGTTAAGAGAGGGAGAGCAGAAGAAAGAACGAGAGAGAGAAAGAGAGAGAGAGAAAGAGATGAATGTAAAGGATTTAACTTTATGGTTAAAAACGATTATAAGTATTCATGCTAAGCAATCGGAATCAACCTTAACAGGAAATAAACTGTAAACACTGGCAGCCGGAAATGAAATCGAGAAACTGCAATTGGGTTTTGGATTACCATCTAATTAAACCACCAGAGGAGTGCAACTCGTACTTGCAAGAGTGACGCATACAAAGTAATCTTATATGTATCTTTAAATTGTCCTAGTCTAACAATCTAAGTGTCTAACAATATCAATACTAACTTTTTTATGCGAGCATGCATAAAATAAAGACAGGAATCAAATTTAGTGTGCGAAACGCTAATGGTGGCAAGATCAAATGAAAAAAATTGATCAAATCAACCTTGAGGTGGGACAGTAAATTTTATTTTTATAAATAGCTACACGATTACTGTATTTATAAAAACTGAATTATGTGGAAGGATTTCTGCACACAGATCTTGCTATAGCAGTAACGACAGTTATGCACACTCATTTTAACGGTTACAGTTAAGAAATATTAAGAACATTCAAATAACATTGCTTATAAAGTTTGAAAAATTGCAGTGCACACCTCACTAATAACAAAGCAAAAGTATTAATTGCTTTACTTCATCGATAATATTAATAATATGATTTTTGGAAAGCCACTCTTGTTTCTGGTGCACACTGAATAGTGAGCTAGTGACGTTTTAGCAGTTTCCGCGAACACTTTAAATTACTATGAATTTTCTTTTCCAGTTACATTGTGTCTTTCTAACAGGTAAGCGTAATGCAATACAACTTGGAAAGTTTTTTTAGGACATAATATAAAATATCCTTTTCTTCCCCTATAAACAAACCGACAATCAGCAGCATGTCCTCCATGTTGTTCATATACCGACAAGTGAAATACGAATTATAATAATGAATTGTACGAAATATTGAATAATGAACGATTATACAGAGCTTTTATACTTCACAATTTGTTTTTATACCGCCGTGCATATTTGATAATTTCCTCAACTTGCTGAAGCCGCTAATATTTCTCTGCTACAAATGTAGAGATTCAAATTTTAAGGGACTTTTGACACTATTAGTGAACAGTTGACGCAAACATGGTGTTGCCTTACAACTTACAAGCTCAGTAACTAATAATATAAAACTGCATTAGTGAACTTCAATTTCGTTTAAGTAACCTTGGGTGAAGTTCGAAAAAATGGAGTACTAGTAATTCGAAAAAAATGGAGCACTCGTATCACACTCTTCGCTAATTAAGCAAAAATATGAGCAACTTTATATTCTCAATAGGATCAAAAATGTGTTTCTTGGTGAGCCACTGTTGCACACTGGGATGGCGACACCAGTTAGCGCGAACATTTTAGTTTATTAAGAATTTTTTTCCAATTAAGTAAGTCTTTCAAGCAGATAAGCATAACGCTAAATAATATAAATTCGCGTGGAAAGTTCTTTGGAATACACTTCAAACTTCTTTTCCCTTTCTTCCCCTTTCACAAAACAACAATCTTAATTTGTTTTAGACTTTAATTGGCTGAAACAATCCCTGGTGTTAAATTGAGAAGTGTGGCTTCAGTCTATTTAGGCTAGCTAGCAATTCATTGCTTAGTTTGTCCAGTTACGAAGTGCATTTCTATTTTGCCGTTTAGTTGAGATTTTATCGTATTATTTCGTTTGTCTGACAGCAGCATTTCATAATTTGCAAACTTCGGCTTGGTTTAACATTTCACTTAAAACTTCAAAGTATAAGCATACAAAACTGTCTGTCACTTCCTCATTAGACAAAACCATTAAAGTGAAATCTGAAGGCGAGTGAAAATTTTGCTTGTTGATGGGGGCGGTTCAGAACTTAGGGCGGCTCACTATTACAGAAAAATTTTCAAGTCGACAAGCGAACAAGCACATGAATAGAAGTGAATTAACAAAGAACGAATGAACGAATCAACCAACCAACCAACCAACGATCGAACGAACGAGTGAACGAAGGAACGGATGCAAAAAAGACAAACAAGAAAGGAAACGAAGTATTAAGCATGCAACTATATGTATGAATAAATGACATAAAATTCTACTTTTGTGGATCTCAACAATTCCAACTTTCAGTTAGCCGTCTTTGATTCAGTATATCAGTTGTTGTTAAACGAGACAAAGACGTATACTAAACGACAAATTTAGTTAGCATTAAAACATGCGCATTGGTAAAACTTCATTTGAGGGTAATGTTGTGTCTATGTAACTTGCGGATGGGGATGCGTTTTGTGGGGTGCGGAATAGTCAAAATCGGTTTATACTTCTTTTCAATGCACCCGTTTATGCAGCTTATGTGCGTTTTTCTTTTTTGCATTTATTTCTTATTAAATTTTCCCCCTTATTGATTTCGGTACTATTCGGCAGTTGAAAAACGCATCGGCAATTACATAAACGCCACTTAATGCAGTTTAGTGTGCAATTTGCACTAATTGGGTAGTTTAAATTTCGTTGGTAGATAATTTTCAAGTCTTGCAACAACAACAACCATTCTGATGAATCTAGATGTTGCTGATGTAAGTACTATTTATGACCTACTAACTCCTAGTAACAACGTCATGTTCGTGCTCTTCTATTGAACGTGAGTGCTTCAGAAGAACCTTGTGAATTCAAGAGAGACGAACAAACAAACTAAGCTGTCAAAAAGGAAACCAACCAGTCAGTTATCATCAGTTTGGTAAACGCTTTGAGTACTTTTGAGTCCAAAAATTTTACTGATTTTAGATATCGTATCAAAATGATGACCAAGAATCTTTAAGCGATTGCATTAAAGGCAAAAACATGGTACTCTATCCATATGAAGCTGAATCCTGCGTTGGTTTAGCATCCGATTTATATTGCAAATTCTCCTGATTCATTAAAAATTAAATTCAATCGTTTGAAGCAGATTACCAAAAAGTTGAGACAGGAAGGTGGCAAAGCCACCGATCCCTAGTATAGAGTGTACCTCCGACAGTATAAGCGTACAAGATGAAGAGCATTTAATTTTGACACTACAAGAAGAAGACGAATTGCATTGGGAACAAATGTAACATCACGTTAAATACTTGGTTTTTGTAAATAGTTGGAAATACTACTATTACTACTACGACTACGACTACGACTACGACTACTACCACTACCACTAGCACTACCACTACCACTACTACACTACTAGTACTACCACTACCACTACTACTACTACTATTACTACTACTACTACTACTACTACTACTACTACTACTACTACTACTACTACTACTACTACTACTACTACTACTACTGCTACTACTAGTACTACTACTGCTGCTACTACTACTACTACTACTACTACTACTACTACTACTACTACTACTACTACTGATGATGATGATGATGATGATGATGATGATGATGATGATGATGATGATGATGATGGTGATGGTGGTGGTGATGATGATGACGGTGCTGGTGATGATAATGATGGTGGTGGTGATGATGACGATGATGATGATGATGATGGTGATGGTGGAGGTGATGATGATGATGATGATGATGGGGATGATGATGATGATGATGATGATGATGATGATGATGATGATGATGATGATGATGATGATGATGATGATGATGATGATGATGATGATGATGATGATGATGATACAGCAGCCCGTCAAGCAAAACAAACAAATGATGACCGAACAATCGAAAAGAGAACCAATATTGGCACACAATTAGAAAAAGCAAAAATGAAACAGCACACAAGGGAACGACGAATGAAGCGAAACAACTAAATAAAAAATAAATGAGACTGTGACGGAAAGCATAAATAAACGAATTGTTAAACGCATGAACAAACTTTTGAGGAAACTAACGACTGAGCTAGAAAGCAAATGAACTGGAGAACACAAACAGACAAATACGCTTTATATACCCACTAGGACTTCTACAGGCGGCTCCTTATAATAAATCGTAAACACATTCTACAAACAAGCTTAATTACGATAAAAGTTCAAGCGAAGGAAGCCCATGCAAAATTCCCACGAACGTTCATCAGAGCCACAGTCCTGGGAGAAATCTGCTCATTTCATCAGCAGATTGAAACCAGTTGATTTGTGTCCAGTCCGCCTGACATCAAGCTACTGTCACTAATGCCACTGTTGGCTCTCAGAGAACGATTGAGGTTAAATTCTATATCAACAAACTGATTGCATTTCCCGTGATTAATAAGCTGGAGGATATGCAATCAACTCAATCAGTTCTATATACAGTATCAGAACAGCCTGCGTAGTGTGGCTGTGTAGATACACAATTTACTGGTAAGATGTTAAATGTGTAGTCATTGAAAAATGCAACAATCTGAATGCATTTTTCGTTATAGGTACTTCCAAACTAGGATGACTGGTCCAGAATGTGTATCACCAAGTCAAGCGAGAAATTTTTCATGGACTCATGTCATAATTCATCATCCAATTTTCAGCAATACTGTGGCGTACGTAGTAGTAAAGTTTAAATACGGTAAGTTGGACTAAACAGGTTCCATGGTAAAAATTTATTAACTGCGCACAGTTTAAAAACTTGAGAATAATTATTTACCGCACTGTTGGTAGTGGTGTTAGTGATGTTAGTAGTGGTGACGGCAACGGTTGCTATAGAAAACCATAGCAAATAAATTTTCTTTTGTCTAAATACACTTACAGTTAAATAAAGCTACAGCTGTGGTAAATACTCAAGCAAATATTTCAAGAAGTCGTGTCAGTTTGCTTTATTACGAAAGACAAGAAAGTAATCTAACTATAGCGCAAACAATGCCTAATCCAATGTTATGACTCTAGTTCAAACAAACTTCTTCCTAACCAAATCTACATACAAATGGATTTTTAAGGAAAATTGAGCTGACTTTCAGAAATTACAGTCTGATGTCTAACGCTGTAGCCAGCGACAGAGTGGCACAAAAATTAATCATAACTGATAAAATTGCTCTATAAGAAAATTCAAAACTGGTAATTCATGGATTTACAGTCAAGTATTCAATAAAGTTGGAAAAAATGAAGTATGACCAACGCAAAAGTTCTCTAGGATTTTTTTCTAACTGACGAACAATTGATTAAAAGTATAACAATCGATTTACATCGTTTTTATTTACCTTTCGCATAATTCAAATTTAAACTATTTAACGTTCTTGTCATTTGTACATTTCTTGAAAATAGCATATATTTTAGTTTAAACGATAGTTTATTAATCACACACCATATATCAGGAATAAACAAATCTTCCATAACTTGGTAGGAACTAATTTGGTAGGGATATAGTAACAAGAGAAAGCAATAAATGAGAATTGAAACATCATGGTTGGGTTACTAAGGTTATACTCATATGTTTATATAATAAAACGTTTACTATTATTATAAAATCAATTGTAGCAATGATAACAATTTTATTAGACTGCAAAGAAAGAGATTTGCTTCCATATCGTAAAATGTTGATGTCATTACTTATAAATGGTGGCATTATTTGGGATTATAAATGGGATGTAGATATCTAATCCGATAAAAATGATAGATTGTACAAATAATAAATGAGTGAAAAGAGTGTCGCTGCACACCACAATGACATAAGGGAGAAAATAATATAAAATGTTGATACATGTGAAGTAATAAGATTGCAGCTCATGTTAATTTGTGAAAGATGAATTTGTACAAATCTTTCCCCCATATAACAGTAAAAGGGTGGTTTATGAAACCATAGTAACATTTAGGGAGTGTTTCTGACTTTTAAATTCACGTCAAGTTTGTTTTTGGGAATGACTGATGGAATGGAAATTTTTATATCTTCAGATAATTGATTCCATTTTTTGTGACCCACACTGTGAATGAATTGTGGTAAAGTATTTTCCTGGTATAGAGCATGAAAAAATTATGAGCATGAATAACATATATTTTCTTAACTATAACTTGGGCACTTTAGAATTTGCATAGCGTTGCCAAATTTACGTGTGAAATGTTTCAATTTTTTATATACTACTTCCGACTTGAGCTTAAAGTACAAGAAAACACATTTCAAAAATTCCACTTGAAATTTTATATATTACTTACATGCTGTATTATTGTATAGAGGGCTTGCGTTAGGTAACGTTGTATAAAATGTAACTAGTAAATTTAAATTCCCGCGATGGACGTTAGGATGATAATGATGATGGTGATGATGATGATGATGATGACGATGATGATGACGACGGCGACGGCGGCAATGATAATGATGACAATGATGATGATGATGATAACTACAGAGACTGTAGTAATCCAGATTATTACAGCGGAATACTTTGGTTTTGAAAAGTTATTAAGCACGTTTACACTTGAAAAAGATCGGTACACCGTTGCGTCGCTTTCATAGAATGCACATATCGTTGCCACACTGTGCAATATTATTGCATTTCACTTTTTAATATGAAATGAAATGCGAATCTTACAAAAGGACACTGTAAATTGCATACTGTTACAATATATTAAAGAACTGATGAAGAAATCAGAGATTACTGCGCACACAGTCACCAACTTTAAAGCACAAGAAATTGCGCTCATGAATAAAGCTTAAAAAGTTCGTCTTGAAATTTTATATCACTTACGTGCTGTCATACCACAGAGCTTGCTTTGGCGGTAATGCTGTATAAAAATTATAAATTTTTATATGCTATGATTATTAGGAGCAGCCATTTTAACGGTAAGTTGTTTAAAACGAGGCTAAATAGGACTGCTTAAAGTTTGGAAAAATATCCAGAGCATACCTCTTTCTAACTAAACAAACGCTTAAATTATTTCATATTGTCAATAAGACCAGTAGTGTGGGTTTTTTTTCGTGAATCATTGGTACGCAGTGGGACGGTGATGCAGTGCCATTTTACAACGTGATGCGAACCTTTTAAATTATGTATTTTTCTTTTGCAATTACATAAGTCTCTCAAACAAGTAAGAGTAATGCTAAGTAATAATACTTGTATGGAAAGTTCTTTGAAATAAACTTTAAAATTTTCTTTTTTTTCCCATTTACAGAACGGAAAATAGTGATGCAGACACTTTATAACACTAAGTTTATCCATTTTAGTAGGCTTAATTATCTATTAAAAGATCAGCTAGGCGTTTTTTTATCGACCGGTTGTATTAAATTTTACCTTATTGACTCGTGGTCTATCAGATTAATAAGAATTATACAGCCGCAGATATAATAGTTACCATGCAATAAGTTAGCAACACTGCAACCAGGGCATAGACTGCACTTACGGTTGTGGGGTATAGGCGCGCGGTAAAAATTTTTCTAATTCATGTAGCTGTATACCGCCTTAGTCGCACTGTAGTCGTCGCGTCTAGCTTCCACGCAACTAGAAAAGTTAAGCCGAATTCAAACAGACGTCTTAACTTGCATATTGTCGCGCCTTGCGTTGCACGCACTTAGACGAGGAATCATTTTCAACTCTTCATAGCTAATTTTCATCAGTTTGACTATGATTCCAGTCACGATCTCGCTTGATTATTTTTATTAAACTTTGGTTAGTTCCGCGTTGGTTTCTCTATCTCATAACAAATGATAAGCAGCTGAAGCAAGATATAGCGCGAGCAAAATATATATACCAGTGAATGGCTGAATGGATGAACGAGAGAATGTGTGATTGAACGAATGATGAATGAATGAACGAACAAAAATAACAAATAAACAACCGAATGGACACGTCCCTTCGGCGTACGGCGCTTCAGGTATGCACAAATGTAAATGAATAAATGTAAAATTGAATAAATAAAAAATACAGGCAAACAAAGAAACCATGATAAGTGGCAGTCAAATACCAGTATTTTTATATGCGTGTGTAACTATTTTATAGGGCCTTACAGAATACTGGTGGGTACACAAGTTGCATCATAATCTACATCGTTCATAAAAGACATTTTGTCATGATTATTAATTATTTAGCACCGTCATAATATCGTCATTATTATAAATAGTGTACTTAATAAGATTAAAACTCATGGGACTGGTATACAGTCTTGCAATATATACCTCTAACCCTCTCCTAACATCATGAGCTGGTTTTCAAGAAAACTACCAGGAAGTTAGCAAGCATATTTTTTAAATTTTATTAAGTTTTTAGTATAAAATGCACTTTAATCTTTAAATTCTCACTGTCACACAAAACAATTCTCTACCAAGAGAGAGAAAGAGAGAGAGAGAGAGAGAGAGAGAGAGAGAGAGAGAGAGCAGAAAACGCATAGAGGAAAATCGCGGGTTAACAAAGATAGAGAGAAATGGAGGCAAAAAAATACAGTAGTGAAAACGTGGGAGTGAGGACAGAGAGAGGGGTGAGGAACCTAGAGAGAGAGAGAGAGAGAGAGAGAGAGAGAGAGAGAGAGAGAGAGAGAGAGAGAGAGAGAGAGAGAGAGAGAGAGAGAGCGAGCGAGAGAGAGAGAGAGAGAGAGAGAAGAGAGAGAAAGAGAGAGAGAGAGAGAGAGAGAGAGAGAGAGAGAGTGAGTGAGTGAGTGAGTGAGTGAGTGAGTGAGTGATTTGATTTGATTTAAGTCTTTATTGCAAACTCTAGGTTCATATATACAAAAATACATTCAGGACAAAAGTTACATACAACAGTTATAAATATTTACAATTATGACATAGTTAGTGACACACAAAATAAATGCACAAGTAGACTATAGAAATCACATCGGCAAGGCATTACCGAAAACCATAAAGAAGTTCTATAGATTTTTTTCTAATGGAGGAAGTAAAGAAAGCATCACATTCACTTAAGTGCTTACAAATATCATTCTCACTAATAGCAACTCTATTACAAAAACTAAGTACACACTTTCTAATGATAACATCGAAGTATCTAATATTGAGATTTGTTGTAATGTTTATAGCACTAGTGTCATAAGGATATTTAAAAAAATTTCTAATAGAGATGTTATAGGCAACTTTTAATTTCATCAGATCGTATAAATTGTAATAGCGCCAGGTAACCATACAATAAAAACTACTGCAGTAGGAATAAAAAGATACTTCTTGACAGCAAGTGAGCAATTACCAAAACGTCTGATTAATTGGTTGGCCCTAGAAAAATAAATTGTTCTTTGTCTAATAATGTCAAGATCATCTGCAGTATTTTCAGAAATTATATGCCCTGGGTATTTCTCCTGTTTGTAGGGCTTGATCAAAGTTCCTTCCATACTAACGGAGCCATTCGCCACATTTCTAAAAACAGATGACTTTATCGAGACCAATTTAGTCTTCTCGACTTTAATAATAATGTCATGCTGTGTAGCATACTCAATGTATATATATCAATGAGTTTGTAGTACAGATATGGTTGTGGCTAATAAGCAGACATCATCTGCATACATCACATGATTCGTATATTGACAACCATTCGTATATTCGTGCAATGTGACAACCATACTGTGAAGAGCTAAGCCTCTGGCTTAGGTCAAGAAAATACAACATAGGAGACATAATACCTCCCTGACGAACACTGTTACCAACGTTAAATATACTAGACTGGTGCCCCACCTAAATTAATGTCCCACCATCACACAATCCGCCCCACCTAATTAACAGGCCTTGTTTTGTATAGTAAAAAACGAAAAGATGAATAGTAACTTTGGGCACGTCAGTGGCTAACAGTTTAAAAAATAATTTGAAATAATTAATACGGTCAAACGCTTTTGAGGCATCAATAAAAATAATGTGCACAATGCTTTGCCTGGAAATGTAGTAATCAATGATTTCTTTGAGACTGTCGATACATAAATTGGTTCCCAATTTGTCTACGAAGCCAAACTGATTTGGTGTAGTATGAATACAATGTTTATATCGATAGAGTAACACATATTCAAGAATTTTATAACTGATGGGTGATAGAGCCATGGGCCTGAAATTGTTTACGTCCGTGATATCACTGTTTTTGTTTTTGACAAGAGGCACAAGTATTAAGAGGATGAGTGCATTTGGAAGAAAACCATGAGCAATGCAAGATGTATACATTCAAGCTAGCAATATGGGTAGAAGCTCAGTTGCGTATGTATAATGGTCGGCTTGGAGCCGATCAGGGTCTGGACTTTTGGTGAGACAGGCTAGACATGACATCCTGAACCTCTCTTACAGTGATTGCAGGAGCATTGTTTAGGTGATAGTGTTGTTAGTGAGTGAGTGAGTGAGTGAGTGAGTGAGTGAGTGAGTGAGTGAGTGAGTGAGTGAGTGAGTGAGTGAGTGAGTGAGTGAGTGAGTGAGTGAGTGAGTGAGTGAGTGAGTGAGTGAGTGAGTGAGTGAGCGAGTGAGAGAGAGAAAGGGAGAGAGAGAAAGAATGAGAACTTATCTGAAACTTGGACATTTTAAACGGAAACTTCTTGTTGTGACAACGAGCAATACTTTAGCTATTTTATCTTTCCGAGTTGGTAGATTCAAAATGCAATCTGCCAGAAATTTAATCATTTTAAATCATCAGCATAGAAGTAAAATTTATACAATTTTTTACACAGTTTATTAGCGAACCTAGTCTCATTTATGCAGACGGGCTTGAAGACGCGCAGACAAGCGTGAAGACAACTAGGCAAGTGTGAACGAAAGTTATGCAATAATAATCAAGCAGGCAGTAGAGCGTCGAATTATTTAACGTTATTAAACAAGCACCATCGTCAATCCACTGATTACAATATGGCGCAAATGACCGGAACCTGTTAGCTTCATAATCTCATCTAATCAAGATGGATTCGCACAGAGTTGAATCGCTCGAGATCCAGATTGGGGTTAGATCCATAACATGACAACGTATATATCGTATGGCTAGGTCATCCCTACTGTTCACGAATTTACACTTGTGAATATTCTATTTCTTATAAAGATACACTAAGGAATTATACAATTAGATTTTGTGTTTTTCCACGAGTGTAGTATCCTAAATGTGTACTAAAATATAGAAAAATTCTTCAAATTTAAACTATCAAAAGAGAATGCGTTTGATGAAAAATAACTGTTCGAGCCTACATTACATCAGTAAACGTAAGTTTGTGCATTTAAGCTAGAAAACTTGAGACAAGAGAGAAAATTTATAATAAACATTGTAGTTAGTCTAATCCCGAAATTTTGTGTCGTTCTGCTCACATTCCGTGCAATCTCAAAATCTTATTTGAAGACTCGAGAAAATTTGGCTATAATAAGTTTAATTAATTGCACATTGGCAAATATATACGACGCATGGCGCGGCTTATACAGCATTTTTCGTAGCAAATTTGGTATGTGCCATTTCCACTTAAAATAGTAAACAAGATCAGTACCCTGTCGTTTTATGTGAAAATTATACTCTTTGTTACATGATTCGAACTTTATCTGCAAGACGTGGAAGACGGCACTTCATAAAAATTTGTGAGTGCATGTATGCTGCAGCTTGCGAATCTCACATGCTGGTAATTCGCCGCGAAAATGTATGTAACGGATAAATGTGACAGCGGTACATGGTGCATTTAAATTACTGAACAAAAATCAAGTCGCAAATCAGGACTAACAAAATGGAAAACATGCATTTACGGACAGAATCTGATGGGTAATGAAAAATGAATGGACCGCAGTTGCGCCACCTGCATTTAAATGAAGTCGAGAAAATCAAAAAAGAAAAACGGAAACATGGTTTCTTGGAAACAGTCTGAACTTTTTCAGTAAATTTATTCCGCCATCTGAACTTGCCTGGCGTCAATGAATATAAATATGTGGCTGCAAATAAAAGTGTTTTACTTTCTAGAGAATTAAGTATATTTACAACTTTGTGCAAAAATCGGTTTCTATAGCACCTCGCTCGTACTCGGTTAAAATAAGTATTCCAAAAATATGAGCATCTTATTCGAAAACAACCCGCTTATCAACACTATGCTGCAATGAATTAGGACTGGTGTGACACAAAGCCAAAGACCACGGATAAAAATGATCTAACTAGCCAGGAGCTTTTACTTTTATCAGTATTCTTTCTTTTTTATATTCACGTCTAAATGAAACACAAACCTTCTAATATAGTTATAAATATGAGCCATGTGCACAAAAATTAAATTCTAATAATTCTAAACTGGCTCTGGCATAATAGCTTTTTTCTAGCGAATTGCCAGAGTATGTGAGAGTGGCCACAAATCATTGAATACATGAACCTCATAAGTTGTGGGTCGTTCTTGACACCCATTTCCCTTTGTGATTGCATCGCAGACATCAGTCTTTATAAGAACTGCAAACAACGAAAAAAAGCAATGAAATATTTTCAAAAATTCAAAACGAATCTTCAGCCTCTTTCACCAAAAGGGCCTTTGGACTCTTAACGGAAGATGAAGTGAAACAAAGTGTAACGGACTATGGGCAAGTGACTTCATACTCGAGGTTAAGCACTATTATAGTCTGATATCTAAAGACCCACGAGAACAACAGAATTAATCCTGGCGTGCGGATGTTTTAGCTGGGCAGCTGGAAGCTAGTTGACGGGGGAGCTGACAGACTGGTCGGTTGACTGACTAACTGGCGACTTTATTGGCAGATTGACTGATTCGCTAACTAACTGACTTACTAGCTGAGACTGACTGACTGGGTAACCCACCGACCAGCTGACGGCTCTTTGATCGATCTACGAAGACTGACTGATGAGCTTACTGCAGGTTGTCAGCTAACTTTCTGGTTAGTTTCCCTGATGGTGGATGGACTGAATGAAATAATGAATAGACCAACAAATAAATGAACGAACGAATAAACGAGGAACAAACAAATAAAAATATTGTAACGTTTTAACAACAACAACTCTTTTTGCATGCAGACTGCTGAGTAAATTTTAGCTGACTGTGATAGCAGTAATTACATATGCAAGTCACAAAGCGTGAAAATTTGAGTTTTCGGAATCATGCATGGATTTCCTATTTTGAATGCTTTCTGAATGATTGCATCATCTCGAATAAGGGTTTTAGTGCAGAAGCTTTTTGAATACCCACGGCGCAATAAAATAAATTACAATTTTGTTGGCTGACATTTTTCTTCAGTAAAAGGGGAAAGTTCTATACCTGTTTTCATTTGCATTTAGTCAATAATGAAATGTTTCTGCATTCATTTATTCGTTTTGCATTTTGTTCGTTCATTCATTCATCTAATCGTAAATTTGTTTTTTTAATATATTCAAACGTTCAATCAATTCTTATTTGGCTACTAGGTCAGTCAGTTAGCCGGTCTGTCTGTCAGATGACGTAAAAATATCATTATAACGTACCGTGCTTTTAAAGACGATATCTAAAATTTGCTACAAAGCTATATTTTTATTGAAAGTTAAAAAGCTGTATACAGCTGCACCTCACCTTGGTTACCTTTATCACACGTCCAAGTAAAATGTACAAAGTTGTGACGAAAAAACATTCCGAAGAGCATACTTACTTTTGTAGCCGTATTTTGTATAAGTACACGGTCAGCTGTGTGGCAGTAATTCCGTATGAACTTCGCAAATAACCCCCTAGTTCCTAATTTTACAAATTATCAGTTGAACACACGGTATTTGTTTTACACAATTGTACATGGTACTTAAGAACAAAAATAAAGAGAGCATCAGAGAAAGCAAACACAAAACTTTCCCTAATTGTGCCTTTGGTGAGTAATTGTCACTTGTAAGAATAATTCACTCTGAACTTATATAACAGTCTTCACTAATTCACAAATCAACAAATTATCAACTCCTCACATGCTTTCATTTTGCTTTTACAGAAAGAAAATTAACAGACTGAAACATTTAAAAATGATTTGTGTGAGTATTTGTCACTTCGACAGTAATATTCGTCACTAATTCACAAATCCATAAATTATAACCTGCTAATGCGGTTTTAGTTTGCGCTTCAGCAAAAAATAAACAAAATAAACACGTATAACACACATATCACATCACGAAATGATTTTTGTACTAGATCCCGTGTTAGTTTCCAATTCGATGTCCCAGAAAGAACTTCGTGCAGGAAAAGTTGCTAAACCCGAGCGTTGACAACAAGCGCAGCTTCCAGTCAACGCAGCTGGCTTGACCATGGATGGCTTCTTCGAGTAGTAGGGAATCAGTTCACTACAGACACGGCTGATTGAGCGCAGATATACCACACTAAGGTGTAGAATAAATGGAACTAATGTTTAGAATAACTAGCTGGCTGTTGTGTGCACAACAATGCACACATGCAAACATGCAAGGCTAACTATATTTGAAACTTGATCCTGGCCCAACAAAAGGGCGATGTATTCAGAAAAGTTTAAATGCATTTATCGTTTGGATTTTTTATTCTGGAATTGGAGTTTTCGTTAGCTTATTCTACCTAGGAACGCTTCACTTATCATAGAGACTTCAAATCAATTCAATTCAATGATCCTCAGAAAATAATCCCCGTATAACAAGTACCCAAAGTGATGAGCTTACCACGCGATGACAGTACAAAAAGCTCGATGTTTCTCTAATCTTACCTCAGAACCTGACTGAAGGCCGTGTGTGTGTGTGTTTTCTCTAACTAATAAAATTCTTTAATATAGTCACTAGGCAGACTATAAAGACAGGAATGTCTCTTCGTTAACTCAGAAAAGTGTATGATTATATTGTATTGCATATCTGCGCCCGTGGACTGCCGAGAATTTTGTGAGACACTTGTTTTTACTTAGCATGGGCAAACGAATTTTTATAATCAGAATAGTAGCTACGTTAAGCAACCGAAAAACAAGCTCTGCTGATGTTTACACATATGTTTACACATGTTCTCAAGACTCAGCCCTCAAGCTGACCATCATATCGCAGAAATGCGTGTTTATACATGTTGCAAAAGCCGTTTATGCAGGTTTTAAAAGAAACCCTCTAAAAGTCAGCTGCCGTCTAGCGAGCACATAAACCAAGTTTGTTCCAGTACCGACAATATTTGTAGTAGGCTTGCTCGAAGCACAGTTCCAGTCTGAATGCAGTAATTCAGCTGAAGAAAAACATTGATATGCCCCTTAATCCATATTTTTGAACATGCAAAATTGCCGGGCTGCAGGCTAGGTCTAGCTCTACATACAAGTTCCTTTCTCCATTTCAGCGGACTTTAATCCTCACACTAATCCACCTGTAATCCTGTTACAGCATTCATATTACTGCCTAGATGTAAGACTGAAAACCACTTAATTAGCTGTAAGGTTGTACCTGCAAAATAGTACAGCGTTGGAGCTCGGAAGCAAACTAAATAAATAAAATTAAATTCTCAAGCCAATCCGTTGGCAATTTCTGATCAGGTCTACGTGGTCTCTTGAGGGTGATTTTAATGTGGAGAAACGACTAACGAATCCATACCTAAGTCTTGTCGACTGCATTAAATTGGTCATTGGTTTTCAATCTAGGCGTGCTTGCCTATAGATCCGAAATCCTCAATGTGAGATGTTTGGTGACTGGTGAGTAGTTGAGTGGTTTACTTAATCAGACTACGCTGTTTCTGAGGTCAATCACAATAATTTATTTTTGTTGCTTGGAACTTTCATAGGTGTTACTACTCGACATAGCGTTGCGTTTCGACGTGGTCAGTCTACCATTAATCATCATTATCGTCGTTGTCGTCGGCTTAATTATAATCATCCTTATAATCATCGTCAGCATCATCATCGCCGTCCCTCTCTCCTTTCAGCAAAATGCAGCATGTTCTCATAAATCACTCAATTTCGAGTGTCATAACGAGCTTAAGCTATGACGGCGGTGAGCAGTTCTTTATGGTAAGTCTAATGCTTATCTAAGTGCAGCTTGATTGCAGACGCTTAACTAACTACTAACTCGTTGCAGCTTTACCGTGATTTTATTTAGACATTTACATGGTCGTCGCGATTTTTCAAGCAACATTTTCCCGAGCCCCTTCTGCCCTAATTGCCATAGCGTCTGACAGATTTTCGATTTTTAGAAGATTTGTGTGACATCAATACATCATTAAGCACCGATTCTCATACTGGCAATTCGAATTTTTCACAAAAATCACTTTAATCATCGGACCACAGGAAATGCACCCTTGAGAATGAAGTTTGTAACGATTAATGGGCGTTGGAAACTGAATATTAAAACTGTGATAGAGCTCTGTGTTGTACTAAAAATTTGTTATTTTGTGCTAATTAATGAAAGAGAACTTATAGTTGGAAAGTTTTCCATGTGGTAAACTGTTGTAGTCGTTCTGCGGAAAGATAGAAACGCGTGTACCAACTTTATCTACCCTGTATCAAGAAATGGTTGCTGGAAAAAACAGAAGGAATGATTTATGAAAATGCAAGTTAAACAGTGTTGCAAACTAAATGAAAAAACTATTTTCATAAAAGAATGCTGCTAACGCGAGTGAGATTTAAAATAAATGGCACTCTTAAAAGACATTATACTTATTATTAAACCATAAACATGAAAAACAAAAGCGCATAATATACATCATTACAGACTATGTAGAACTAAATAAATATAACTTAATTCACGTAATTCATTTTTGCCCGAATAGCCGGTTAAAATAGCTAGTATCACGGAACTTATATTACTTCGGAAAACTTACAGTTCTACACTTAAAAACTGTCAATAAATTTTGTGCAATTAAAAGGGATTAAAAATATTCCTAATACATAAATTAGTCCAGTCAAGTCCATGGGCAGCAACACACTTGAGCAACAAACGCTTGAGCAGTGACACTTGAGAGTGGACACTTTAGCTGTAGACATTTGCGCAGTGCACACAGGGTTAGGGTAACTGCGGGAGCATAATTATTTTAGTTATCTTTACCTCTGCCAAGGAAGCTATGCTTCAGCGTTGTTTGTTTGGTTGTTTTTTATCTGTCATATAGCAGTAAGCCTGTTAAGCTGAAACTACTTAACAGATTTCTATGAAACTATGTGGAGAAGGGAAGTACAGGAAGAGATAGGTGCTTTATGACGCAGATTCCTGGATAGAAGTAGGCTAAAATGGACGCTTTTTACCCGTTCTTGTTTTTGTCACACAAGTTGAACCAACACCACGCACAAAAAACATTCGTGAAGTACTTCGTGAAGATCTCAGACCTTGGCAGAAATCTCCTTCGCCCTGCATGAGCACATTCTATTTTATCATATAATTTATTTGCATTAAAATAACTTGTACCATTTTTTCCTAATTTTCCATTTGCCCTATTTTTAACTGTGCGATTTTTTTCATGTACCATTTTTACCTGTGACTATTTTACCGTGCAATTTTTCCCTGTGCCATTTTACCTACATTCCCAACATCCTTGCTAATCTACTTAATACCTACAAAGTAGCTTACCTGCATATATATATTATACCCATTTATTTATACCCACATAGGTAGATAGGTATAACACAAAGTAAAATAGAATTACATACTTCTTGTTGTTGTAGTTCACTTCATCAAACTGAGGATTCGGTGAATCACAAGCCAGCGTGAAAACGTAATTTAGGACTATTACTGATTATGTCCTAAAGCTACATCAACTGTCTTGTGTCTGTAAAAGAATGTTTTTGCAGACAAGGCGGACTATCGTAAAACAGTCAAATTCTAAACAAAGTGTGAGGACGGAGGAAAATTTAGAGTTAGCAAAATGAGTCGGTACTGAGCTGCTAGAAGTCTAAGCCTCTGCCACTAAGCGATAGATGGCGCAACGATCTTATGCGTAAATTAACGGCGGTAAAATTATATTGAATAAATTTTGCATCTTATTCTGTGTTGAAGTTTATAAACGTGCTTTAATAACTAAACAAGTAAAAATTCTCCAATGGTAATACTTACGTCAGTTTTAATTATTTGTTTAGCTAAGACAGCAGTGCACATGTGTAAGTTGTTTTCTGGGAGGAGTACGCAAAAATTTTACTTAAAAATTATAATAAAGAGAACTTTAAATTTTTCATTTCATAAAAAGTAAGACAAAAACATTGGCTGTCTTTTTTATCATCATTTTATTTTATGACATTTATGTAAGCTGCGTATCCTAATAAATCTCGGTGGCTATTTTGTTCGTAATCGAAAAGAGTTACTTGTCAGTTTTCTTACTAAACGTGGCAAATCGAACAGTTACGACTTGTAGTCATAAGTTTACTCTAATGACAAAATTAACACTATTTTTTTAAAATTCAAAGATAAGTTAAATAATAGAGAGTATAATATCGCACTTGAAATTAAGTTAAATTAAATACAACTAAACAACTTGTCATGACTGTGCAGTTAGGGTTACCATACGTCCGGGTTTCCCCGGACACGTCCTCTTTTTGGGCCTCTGTCCGAGCGGGTTTTCAGAAAATCGGCAGTTTGTCCGGGTTTTGCCTCAATCCGTAAGTATGTACGGACGTTGCCAACTACAGCGGCATACGACAGTACGAGACAAAGAAAAGCTGGTTAATTTTCAATACAAGATGTTGCTAACATCTCAAAGTGCAACCCTAGTAAAGCTTTGTGTACATGTTTACTGAACAAAAGTAAGCGATGCACACATCACTATGGGTCACACGACTCACACCGCTGTCGATACTCGGCGTATTCGAACCGAACATCTGAAAGAATACTGCGAATTTGTTGAAGTGGATGACCTAGACTGGTGATTTTGGCCTACTTACAAGTGTGCAAAAAAACTTCTTTTTCAACTCAGACAATATGGTAACCCTATGTGCAGTAAAAACCTGAAATTTTGCAAAATGCATTTCCAAGTAGTTAGAGGGTTTTTAAACACAGGATACTGCGTTTTCATAGTATGCAGATATCTGTAGGCGGTGACATTAGCTACAGCAGTTGCAGTAACTGTGACAGGTGCAACTGACATGATACGGCGATGGATTTGACGAGATTTCTTGCTATAACTTTTAACACTGAACTGAAAAACTGAAATCCAATGGCAATTAAGTGTGATAATTTAAAGCAATATAGATTAAGATGTTTAGTTTTAATTAAAACTAAATGATGCACATCGGCAAAAGAGGTTTTTCCTGGAAGATTTTTTTTTATAAGTTATTAAAATGGGCATTAAAAACTCTCTATCAAATAAAATTTATCAGATAACAACAACTGGAAACGACAACTGTCACGATGCCAAGGTGGCAGCATTTTTTGCAGGCATTCAGTATAATAATGAATAAAAATTAAAATCTGTATCAATGAGGTAGTCTCTCTCTCTCTCTCTCTATATATATATATATATATATATATATATGTCGATTACATTGGAGCAGCTATGCCCTTCTAGTTTTTTTGTTTGAATTTCGCTGCTATGGAACAAAAATGTATTCATTTAATTAAATATTTAGCTTAAAAACAAATCGGTTTGCTTGCCAATTTGCCATTAACTTCAAAATGTGTGTCAAAATAACCTTGTGTCCAAAATAGCTGTGTTCGAAATAGCCTGCGTGTCCAAATAACCTATGCGTCCAAATATCTTGTGGCAAAACGTCCTATGTAAAACTGTCTGTGTCAAAATATTTGTATACCATCTCTTTAGCCAAAAGACTTGCTAAATTAAAGATTAGACAAACCAGTCTTATGAAATAATTCGAATATGAAATCCTCTGATTACAATAAAGAGGAATAGCTGTTTGTTCACAGTGACTGTGTGTATATAATAGTTATATTTTCACTCAAATGGATGGCATTGATGGGTGACAACTGAGAAATTGCTTCCCTGTGTTTCCAGTTGCTGGCTTGCAGAGCGCCAGCTGAAAAAATATTTACTGTTCTGTGCGCGTAAAAGCTGAAAAAAGCTGAAGAGTTTCTCTGGCAAACTTGCGACCTTATCCACAAGCAACAAAGATTTACTCTATTTGACTAGTAATAAAACCTTAATGACCATACTTAATCACTTTTTTCTCTTTAACCTCAATTTAGGCAGCTATACTACACTGCTTTTATCTAGCTAGCATACGTATTTACCACTTATAAGTGTTCTCTTATCTTATACTTTAGGATGAATGTGAATCTGTTGAAATTTGGGGAACATCCCTTAACAAAACTCTTGCTGTAGATAAAGTTGGAATGCAAGCCAAGAAAGATAACTGTTGTAAAAAAAATTTTGCTAGATTGTACGGAACGAAATTGCTTCGAAATGGAATAGAAAAGGTAATTTCTTTTTAATACATACAATGATGAGTAGGTCATGTACTGAAATTTTTTATTTCAGGACTGTTAAAAGTGAAGAACATGATATTAAACTACATTAAAGAACATTATTTAAATACATTTAATGTTTTCTACATATTTGCAATTGCTTTTTGTTTTATATTAAATTTTTTAAGTATTTTTTCAATATCAGTACCACTGTGTTGTGTTATATTATAACAAAATTGCCTATTATGTTTATTAGAGACAATAATAATTATTTTTATGTATGCATTTAGAACATGCTAAACATGAACGTAGAATCTGAGAAAGCCATCAGCCAAAAGAGTGTTTCAATAAACAATTCACTTGATGTTTCCAGTGCTAACAACAAGTTGCCTTGGATGCTAAAGATTACGAAAAAGTCTGAAAAGTTTTCTGCTGCACGCTGCAATTTATATAGCCCAACTACTTTAAAAATGCAACTTGGTAGTCACGCATTGGCAAAAGTAAGTTGCACAGCTATAGCTAAACCATTAGGTGGTGCAGCTAAAATTATTAGCCATTCAGCTGAAAATACAGAACACAATGGGATTCCTTGTGCAGAAGATGACAAAAGAAACCTAATTTCCGAAGAACTTGAAAAAAGTAGAGACAATGTAGCTTGTCATGTCACGGAATCTGTCGAAACTGCCCAGCAAACTAATGATGAAGGCAGTGCAAATAATATTCATCCTCACACCACTTGTAAGGATCAAATTAGATTCACGTCGGTTCTGAAGCAGACTAGTGCATCTTTGCCTGCTGCAAACATTATTAAAACTGCCACTATGGTGAATACAAAGAAAAATGCTGAGAGTGACACCAATGATGTTTACGAATTTCTAGATGATTACGAAGCTCCTGCAAATACTGGTAAAGATGAAATAGTAACGAAATGTCATAAAACTAGAAAGTAAGTTAATTTTGTTCTTCCTAAATGTTTTCCACATCAACTTTTTTAATCATGTAATGTTAAATTATAACTAATACACAACACTTTATTCGCAAAACAGAGCTTTCTTGTCATAAATTTGAAATAATGTTTTACTAATGTATTAGCTCTTTTGTTTGTTTGTTTTTACATACTTAATATTTTTCTAGAAGGAAACGTAGTACTGTAACAGCAGTTAAGACCAGATGTGATCGTGAAATTGTCTCGGCTTCTCAAAATTGCAAGCAAAAGGACTCACACAAAGCTTGCAAGAGCAAGAAGAATAGAGAGAAGACTAGGTAACCGTTCTATACAAGTTTGCTATTAATTAGTAGTTAAATTGCATAGGCCTATTATTAGTTGCAAAATTACTGCATCAACTTATAATTACTTTGTAAACTTCACTTGATTTGATTAAGTTTTATCGTAGCTATACAGAATCAGGAAATAGTGAAGAATCGATAAACCAAACTGGGGATAAAATACCTGTGCTTGATGATGATAGTTATGACAATGTGATTCCTGCTACTAAGAAGAAAAAAATTTGGTAAGTTTGCAGTGACATAATCACTATCTTTTGTCGGTAAAATCCACATAAATGTTAAACCAACAAAAAATGATGTTTCTTTCTTTACATTTTTAGTACATCAAAACTTATTTATAAAGTTAGGTGATATTGATTTTTCATGCTTTGTCATTAGCCACATGATTCATTAACTAGAAGACTGATATTGTAAACTCACTAAACTGTAAGTCAACGTGATTGTGAATTTGCTTCTGTAATATGGTTATGAAGCTAGGCATTTTGATCTGCCATATGGCTTACAGTGTTCGTTTTTTTTTAATTAAACGTCTACGCATTAGACTTTTTTTCCAGTACTGCACAAAAAAATAGAGCAGCACCTACAACAAATCTAGTAAGATTGAACTTAAAAAAGAAACGCTATCACCGGAAGCTAGGCGCTGCTGGGCCTTCATTTCGACGTACTGGACAGTGGAGACAGAAACATAGACCTCAGTCGATGGGCAGGAATGCTTGTTATAAGTGCGGTCAAGTAGGACACTGGGCAAATACTTGTGCTGGTAGTGGTGGGTCAGGATTTATTTATTTGAAACATTATTAGAAAACTTTTCATGCTTTATTTAACGTTGAGCAACCACTAATAAGCAGGTAATTTTTGAAGTAAGGTCATGATTGCATACATCCTGAATGTAATATGTGGGGCTAGAAGATGCAAAAATTTCCTATTTGAAAGTAAAAATCAATAAAAACAGTTTGTACACTTTGAAGATGCAGCAGGAAATACACATTCTTCATCTAGAAGACCATATCTATTAGATTGTTTATGTGTTTTGCATATTCTACGGACTCCGGATTTTTCATGTAACAAAAGTTGTGATAGTAAGATACACCTAAAACAAAATTGCATCTAAAAGCAGTATGCCATATTTCAATAAATGTCTTGCAAGCAAGTTAGGCAAGAATCGTTTCTATTTGTTGCTTTTTTCCCCCTGTATAGGCCTTACTAACATAACATTAGACACCAAACTCTGCACTACTGACATTTCATAACACTTGTATTTTCCTGAGCTGCATAGTGTTTCATAACATAAACGGTGAAAAGTCTATGCCTTTTTGACAAATGTCTTACGTAATTTTGCTCTGCCTGTTCATTTTGGCTGTAAGTTAGCTAATCACTGCACAGAAAAGCAGCCTTTTAGAAAAACTTCTGCTGTATTATAATCAAAGATAATGGATCATTCACAAAAATGAGCAGTATAACTCTTTTAAGCAGTGAATTCTTTGAATTTTAAACAATGATTAGTGCTTAGGTGGTCTTAGTTTTTCATTCGATTGGTCTAATAAATGTGAATCTTGCAAGCAATAATGACATTGAAGCTCCACTAATAATTGTTCATGTTAAATTACCATGAAACATTTTTATCATTAACATGAGCATTACAAACATGTAAGATTGCTTTTGAGTGAGATGGATTAAACAGTCGCAAGTTCTAGAAAATATGTGACTTATTCTTAATATTTATAAACAATGGTTCTAATACTGACATTGTTTTGTAGATGAATTTAGCAAAAATGTTCATTGTAATTATGCGGATACAGATGAAATCAATTTTGCTAATGTTAATGAATCTGAGTACACTATTAATATACCCTCTGAAGAAGATGCCGCAAGGCAAGCTTTGGGAAAGCAAGAAGGTATGCAATACAATATTATATTATTTTGAAATGGCTAGGAAGAGTTTAAATTTTTACAAGTGTAATACATTTATTTCTAAAAGATATTTGGAATAGGTATTCATACTTGTTGCTTTGATTTAGCTTTTGCTTGGAATATATTTTTAGTTGAAAACATACTTGTAAGGTGCATACAAGAAGTCGCTTTTATAAAAATGGTGTTTTCTAAACTAGTGCCTATCTGAACAAAAATACAATTAGTTTATATATTGTTGCTTGCTAAAGTACTATATTATTAGCTTAAACTTGAAAATAAGTGAAACTGTGCCATCCAAGGGGCATCTCTGTAATATGTTAATGAATGTGATGTTGTCATGTGGTAACAATACCATAGAAAGCAAACAGAAAATCAATTTTAACATTCGGACATGTCAAACTAGACTACTATGCTATAATGGCATTTTGTCTTTTGTGCCCAAATAAAAAACCTACGTGTTATATCATAGTCTAAAGTTAAAAGCCTTTCCCAGAAGCATTAAGCAAATTAACAAATGTTATTCATTCACATATAGCAACTGTTATGACACGTAGTGTGTGCACAAAAATTACCAAAAGAAAGGTGTGTTTTCCAACATCTACCTCTAGCTTTTTTGATAAACAGTAGCAGAATGTAGTGGTGGTAAACAACATTGTGTGTTGTGATCATTAAGTTTTGCATCTTTGGTCAGCTGTTCCAGTCTTTCAAATCAGTGGTAGGCAATCAGAATAGCTTGTGATCATAGTGTGTGCCTAACTAGGAAATTAGGCAATAGCAGACCTGGGCAATGTTTTGCCTTTGGATGTTTTCAGCTACTTATTATTTCTCTTGTTGAGGGAGGTTGTCGAATTTGTTTAAGACATCTGTGCTAGTTCAGTGTGTCATCTCAGGATTACCCTTTGCAATGAACTAAGTTCTGATCTTGCCTCTGGTATTCAACAACAGTTATAGGCCTTGTCAATGAGTGCTGGATTTTGGCTTGAAATGTGCCGAGATGTGTAAATTGAGTTAGCACTGCCACAGGTTAAGCAAAAGCGTAAACAAGTTTAATTGTCACAAATTCGATTTTTGATCATTATTTCCTGATCTTGTATAGGAAGCCTTTCTGAACTCACTTATCAAGCACTGTGTAGGATACCTGAGACTAAGACAACCGCTCCACCTGCAGTTGAACCATATTGTAGCAAAGACGATGAAGGTGACTAACTGTAGAGAAAAAATCATTTCTTCAAATGCTTATACGTTTATTCTCATTAATGAGTTTATTTACTACAGATAATATTCGTTGTGCTACTACTTCATAACGACAATTTTGTCTTTTTACTATACTAACAATTTATGTGGGTAAATATTTAAGTAAGAAGAAAATCTCAAAAATTTTGTTTGTCTGTTCATGTTGATTAGTATGTCTTACTAAAATTAGTTATTTTTGACAACTTTGGAAAAGTGCTTAATGTTACAGTTGCTAGGATTATTTATTACTGAAACTAAATAATTAAAACTGCACTTTTTGCAACTGTTTAACCAGTTCATCTGGATAAGTATGCATTGTAAGTGAGGTGCTAAATGTAACAACTTGTACAAGCTGAAATTTTTCAGTATGCGCCCACACAAATGCCCTTCAAACTCTACATTTAAGTCATTACGTGTATGCATTACGTCGAAACAATGGAGCATGTTATTCTCACGATTTAAATTGCTATTGGGCAAACTATTTAAAGCTCTCCAATTAGTTTTAACTTTGATGTGTGTATATTTTATGTATAAAAACTGAAATTATAGTGGCATTCGCATGCACCTTGAATTCTGCAAAAAACAATTCAGGAATTGATGTTATAATATAGCTGTACATGTATGTTATATGATTTTGGCTTCGGTGAATTTGAGAGGTATAGAGTTCTATTTCGTCAACATGATTTATGAACATTTCTTACAGATGTGCCGTCGAAAATTCAAGAAGCTTTGAATGAATTTGGCTTTGCTGCATTTAGGGAAGGACAATACGAGGCTATCATTAGAATTCTGCAAGGTAAATGGCTGTTTGTTTGTAAAGCACATTTAACCTAAAAGTGAGTTGATTACTGTCATAACTTGCTGCCTACACATTTGGTAAATATTTCGAGAGATGGTGAGAATTTTCTTCCTTTTAGGCAGCTTTAATTTAATGGCCATCATGAAAAGATCAACTTTTTTCAATCGCTGCTTCTCCAACAACTCTATGTGAAATAATCTGGAATGATTTTTAAAAAATACGGGACCAAACAAATTAATCTAAAAAGCGTAACCACGAGTGTAATTACTTTTTATTAGTTTCAATTAAGGTGCAGTGTTTTTACTTTTTGAGATTTCTGATTTTTACAGGTGAGTCAACTCTAATGGTTTTGTCTACTGGTTCGGGAAAGTCGCTATGTTACCAGCTTCCTGCATACCTGTATGCTACACGTCAGAACTGCATCACTCTTGTTATTTCTCCCCTGGTGTCACTGATGGAAGATCAGGTAAGAAAAGTCACAGTATATTTTGTGACAGTAGTTTGCAGATTTTCTAGAATCACACCACTTGTTGTTCATACTATAATGAATCATTTTGCTCTGTTTTATGTATGCTACATGCACCTGTACTGCAGTTGACTACATTTTCTGGTATCACTTTTCTTGTAAAAGTAAATATTAACAAGTTTAAGACTGCATTATCAATATAGGAAACATCACTGTTTTGTTTATCAGGTTAGAGGAATTCCAAAGTGTCTCAAGATGGCTTGCTTACATACTGGAATGACTACACTACAGCGACAGAAAACAATTGATGCAGTAAATGCGAGAAAAATCCATTGTCTCCTCCTCTCTCCTGAAGCTATCGTTGGCGGGTCATCTTCTGGCACAGGATGTCTCCCAACAAATTTACCACCTGTAGCGTTTGCTTGTATAGATGAGGCACATTGCCTTTCTCAGTGGTCACACAATTTCAGGCCTTCATATCTTAGATTGTGTAAGGTATGTTTCATTTGCTATAATGCTGCCCTTTGGCTTAACATCTCTCATTGACCTAGAATAAAAAATATATAAGGCTTTATTATGTTTGTTATTAGATTTATTATATTTAAAATGCGAACTTTACAAAAAACCTTTTTTTCTTTGAGTTTTTTTAAATTTACTCTTTGCAAACATTTTAATAAAGTTGTAATGTAACAACAGTTTCATCACTTTTATTCACTTCCTTCTATGCTATAGCTGTATAGTTTGACACAGATGTTTCTTATTCTACAATTTTAGAATTAAATCAAAAGAGTGGGTACTGCGAGGTTAAAATACGTAAAATCGTTCCACGATTTAATTTCCAACCAAAGTTTACCAAGGAAATCAAAGTGAAGTGTATATATAGACAACTTAACTAACCAAAGTTATTATTTCCTGGTGCAACAACACAGAAAGTTCGCTTTGGCATTAGTTTAGAGAGTTTGCACAATACAAACAGTTAGAATATTCAAAGATAAATTTGTTTCAATAATTTAATTATATAAACAAGACAGTCCATATTCATACCAATGGTGGTCATAAGATAGATTAATTGTCATATTAATGGTTGTTTGTTCATTTCTGTGAGTTTGTCGATCTGCCTTTCAGTTTGCTCACTTGCTTAAAATAAAGCATTGCATTGACAAAAAATTTCGTTTGTTCTGATTATTTTTTCTGAGTTTATTAAATATTTTAGGTTCTTCGTAGAAAAATGGGTGTGCGATGTTTCTTGGGTTTAACAGCAACCGCTACAATTACTACTGCATTAGACGTAGCCCAGCATTTAGGCATCAGAGATAACTTGTCTTCCATTATCCGCGGCAATGTGCTTCCAGATAATCTGAACTTGAGTGTTTCTCGAGATGATAATAGAGAAGAGGTATATTTAAGCCTGTGCCTGTGGGAGAGACTTTGCCTACAAAAAATGTATAATTAGATGGACTTGTACATTTGCTAGACGATCGTTAATCACTGACTAAGTAACTAGTGGATTCTAGTTTTTCCTGCCAACTTGTCAATTGCATGTGAAGTGTTGTACAGAACTGGCAATAGAACTGTTGTACAAATGTGGCAATAGATTTAGTTCTTGCATTGTCCAGCTTTTTGTTTGTTTGATTTTGTGTGTGTGTGTGTGTGTGTGTGTGTTCTAACAATTAGGTGCTCTGTTTAGTGAATTTTTTTGCATTTTTCAGGCACTTGTTGGATTGTTAAAGGGAAAAAGGTTTTCCGAGTGTGATTCAATTATCATTTATTGCACTAGACGGGAGCAAACGGAACGATTGGCCACGCTGCTTCGGACGACGCTTACTGATATGAAGACATTTAAACCAAAAACCAATGCTCGAGGTTTATTTATTTTTATGTAAACTACCATGAGCCTTGTGTCTCATGGTAACTGAGGCTTAAACTTCAAAAGGCATTTAAAGGTGTCTGTACAGCAAGAAGCACATCATAACTAGTCAGCAGATGGTTGTAGTGGCATTTTTAAATGTAGACAAACTGCTTATATGAACAAAAACTGTAAGAAAAATCGAGTATACTGATTTTCAAATACTGTAAAGGAGTTACATCTTTAGTATTAGCAGATCAATAGAGTAGAAGTTGTACTGGTAACAGATAAAAATTTGTAATGGTATTAATTAATTTTTAGAATGGTTTTCTGATTAGTATGTTACTCATCTATAAGAAAAACTGCTTGATGCTAAAGATCATTTGTGCTTTGTAAGAAAATTTTAAATGCATTTTCTTATATGAATGGCATCTTATTAAATTGATTTTAGGAAGAGCTCTTTCTGAGGTTAGTGAAGCATATCACGCTGGATTGTCAGCAGCCAAGAGAAAGCGCGTACAAAACGATTTTATGTGTGGCAAACTGAGAATCGTTGTTGCTACGGTTGCTTTTGGAATGGGTTTAGATAAACCTAATGTGAGGCAAGTTGCTCAAATTAGACAAAATAATTGCATTTTTGCATTAGCACTTTTAATGGGGCCCATGCAAAAATGACATTTTTAACTGAACACTTTATTGCAGTGTTACTTGCACATTGAGTTTCCCATGGTTTGTGTGATGCAGAAGGAAAGAAAAAACATTGACTTCCACTATGATATGCAACATTACAACTAATTTTAAGCTGATATGGATTTATCAATATGGATATGCACTTATAATTGCCATAATTGCTATTACTTACTTGTATTATTAATTAGAGATGTATCTGTTTCACAAATCCCAAAGTTTCACTTCGGTGATACTAATTTGAAAAAATACAAAAATTACAATTTTGGTTCATTTAATAAAGAGAACCAAAATCTTTTTGATTTTTCATCACTGATGATGGATACAAATATATAGTTTTAATAAAAAGTTTTGTTGTGGGACTTTAAGTGTTAATCCTGTTTATTTTGCCCGGTATAAAATTTTCAAAGATTAACAAAGTATTATAATGAAGTGAAATCCATATTAAACATGCTTGCATGTTGTATTGTCAAAACATAGAATAAATAAGCTACCTTTCTACATTTGTTTAGCGAAAGTAACTGATCAGCTCAAGCAAGTTATTTTTAAACTCTGTCTGTATGTTTTTGCACTTATGCCATTTGGCCAGCATCTCACTACAGTCCAATGCTTGTTTAAATGGAGTATGTTTTGCAATTAAAGTGCTGTTTGTTTTACAGAACGCTACTTTCTATTCTCAGCTTTTTGTTTTTTCTTCTCCACGCACAAATGTTAAATTTGTCCATTTCTTATCTTTTCTTGCATTTTTTGTTTTGTACTTGTGTGAGCTATGTGAGATTAATCTCCGAAGTAGTGTTGCATAAGTAAATTTCCCTATACAGTGTGGCTTTTAATTTTAACCAATTTCCAGAGCTGTAATCCATTTTAACATGCCAAAGAGCTTTGAGAGCTATGTACAAGAGATTGGTAGAGCTGGAAGGGACGGATTACCTGCTCATTGTCACGTCTTCCTTGACCCAGAGGTAAACGTTCTGGTTTAATATAATGGCATACTACTGTAAACCGAAAAAAGTACGAGCTAAATATTTGCGAATTGACCTTCAAAGCATTGCTTGCGAAATGACACACAGGTTAAAGATTATTAAAAATTAATAGTTTCATTTCACAATAATATTGCTAAGTAATGTGCTATGCTATTAATAATATTATTATCCATTTTTACCAGCCTATACAAGAACCTACACTCTTGTTACCAGTGCCTGCTGTCAGTTTAGTGAGCTGGCAAAATTCGTCACAAAATTCGCAAACATTCCCAGCATGCACTAATTTTACGATTTACAGTGTAATATAAGACTAAGGTCAAAATGAATGTCAAAATATACTTTTTGAAGAGGAGCTTTGTGCCAGCACAGTTCAATTCATTGTATATTCTTCACTAAGGTGCATCTAATGCATAATGATTGAAGTTTAATTTTATTTTACAGGGTTCAGATCTAAGAGAACTGCGCAGGTATGCACACGCTAACACTGTAGACCGGTTCACTATTAAAAAGCTGACAGAGTTGGTTTTTCCGTCATGCAAATGTCAGCAATTGCACAGTGAACATCAACAGCTGCAGCATGTAAGTGTTTTCATCACTCATGCATTAAGATAAAATTGTTACTTCAAAGTAATATGTAACAGCCATGCAATGAACATGGATGAAATATGTAGGCTATCAATACTGATATGAGTCAGGCTAGGCGGTGATTAGCCTAAAGTACAGGGATGAGAATTTTCCGCGGATACGCGGAATTCCAAGTTTTTGGAAGACCTGTAGTGCCATTTTTGTAAATCACGTAAATTCACTGAGAAAATTGTTACGGACCCAGTACATTATTTCACAAGCTGACCGCTAGTTGGCAGGCCGTCACTTTGTTTACATCACGTACATCAGTGTAACCACGTGTATATCTCTATGTATAAAAATATAGAATCACTTGTGCGGAGTTATTTGAGTCAATTGCAGACAGTTTTTATATACTTTTGCATAGGAGCGGCCATTACTTAGGCGTTTTTGAGACAATTAGGTATCATGTATCCTTGATGGTTGGGTATTTTAAATTACGCATAAAACAAAGTAATTAATATTCTAAGTCCACTGAGAGGCTCTCTATAGTCATAAAATTGCAATTTCTTGTTGGCTCCAAGGGGGCTTCGCCCCCCTTGAACCGCCATGGGGGCCTACGCAGTCGCCAACCCCCTGGCCTGTTTCAGAGTTTTTTGCAATTTGTCATTCTCATCCCTGAAAGTATGTCATCTAATATAACATTTTAATATTTCTTAGATAATTTTGCTCTTATAGTAATTTTTTTGCATAGGAGCTGGATTTTGAAGATGATGGTATAGATTATGTAAATCTTGTAAGTAACAACAACAACGATGCCACTAGTCTTGACGATAACCAAAGTTCTGGTGTAACCAATGATACACTGAGCATGACCTCTCTAGGTGACTGTGATAACATATCTGGTGCTAGAAAAAGAACAGTGAAACAAGAAAAATGTGAAGAACAAATGGTAGGGAAGTACAGTGTTGGACAAAGGAGATGCTGTGTAGGTCATGAAAGAGCTATTCCAATAGAAGAAGCAGTAGAATCACTTGACATTCGAGAAGAAGGTAAAATATGTGTTCAAAGCATTTTAATAAGTTTAGCATGTCTGTCACTGCTGCTGGCATCCTTCTGTCTCGGAAGACAATGGAGTGTGCGCCAAGAGAGTCAGTTATTGATAAAAATTGATGGAGCTGCAGCGTCGACTGTGGCTGAGCAATCCAATCCTTGAACCAGGGCCTCTCCAGGGCGCACGCCTGGGCAAGGTGTATGGAGATCCTGAGTTGCCCAGACAACAGGAACCCCCTCTCTTCCTCGCTGGTGTAGTCCAAAGGAAAGCAGAGTGATACGTTTGGCACCAGGTTGGCTGCAGGAGCTGCCAGAGTCAGTGAGCATGCTGCACTGGTCCGCCTTCAGGGCTCTACTCCTGATTTGGAAGGTTTACTCCTCTACACATGGCCGTTGGGTCACTTGACCTCCTCCGCCCTCTAGCCGTTGGCTGCTTGTACAGCTCCTCCGCTCCGCTTAGTATCAAGATACAGGGTGGGCATCCCGCAAGCCTACTGCACCTGGTATTTCTAGGTGGTCACCCATCCAAGTACTAACCAGGCTCTACGTTGCTTAACTTCAGTGATCAGACGAGAACCGGTGTTTTCAACATGATTTGTCCGTCATTATGTGTTTACTTACTGTGCCACTTTTCCTTTTTTCTTGCTATAAATGTGAATTTCTTATAGACTGAAAAATATACTAGAGGCATCGACTATTTCATATTCATTGGCACAATGTTTTTTTATTATTATTATTGTGCTGATATTTTATTCTTTTAGGTATAGGCACACTTCTGTGTTACTTGGAGTTGCATGAAAAACATTGGGTTGAAGTGCTGAAGCCTACATATGCTACATGTAATATAAAGTGTTACTCTGGACCAGTGCAGCTCTACCAGATCGCAAAAAATGTGAGAACGTAATTTTAATGTAATTGTTTTTGAAACTAGTTAATTAATTAGCTACTTTAAAAAATGAGTTTATTACTGCAAATAAATTCATCACTTTTGTAGCGAAGTCCCATTAGTTTACAGGAAATGCCCAATTGATCACAGTGTGAGCTTAATGACCGAAGCTAATCAATGTGGAGCCTAGTCAGTAAAATGATGGGTGACTGCTGGTCTCACTACTCGTTACAGGTAGCTTCCATTTACCAAGCTGATACTAGCTATTTTTTATAATCTATTTCCAATACATCTTTGCCAGTTTACTGAGTCATCTTAGAGGATTATCCTCAATAACAATTTGGGTTCCAATCCTGCCAACAAGAGTAAGTAATAGTGATTGAGGACCTTGCCATTGAATGCCAAACTCCAGTTTGCATTGGGCCTAATTGTATGAAAAAAAATTAAAGTAGTGAGCTTGTTACTCGTAAGCTGTAATAGAGTTCTTAACCTAACGCTGTTTTTCCAATACTGTGAATTGTGAGGGAAGGTCCAGTTACTAGTGTTCTTAATAAAAGTCATTTTAAATGCTCTCTAGTCATCCAGAGAATATCTATAATGACTTTCATTAATGTAATTTCCAACTATAGCAGGTGCCACTTAATAGACTCACCTTGAGGCCGACGTGTTTTGACCCAATTAACCGACTGAACCTATTAACCTGGGTGTAGTAATATTACAGGTATAGAAGTATGAGTCATCAGTTTACTTTGCACTGCAAAGGTTTTTTTGAATTTTTGAAACAAAGTAATGCCTAAATTAATGCAGTTAAAAATTAGAAAAAATATTTTAAAATGTTAATGTATATATGTGAATTAGCTATAAATTGAAGAGTATACTTTTCTAAATCACAGAGCCTTTTATTTGCAAACATTAAAAAAATTCCTTCAAAGCTGGCTGCTTCATCTCCTCGCGAAGAAGTTGGCCCACAAAGTTCTCGTAATTATAAAAACGTTGAAAATCTGATGTTGTGCGTGACTAAAACAGTTCTGAATTGTCTGTTCACTTACATTGCTCTTATTTGCTGTACGATGTTTACTCTTGTAAGTCACAAGGAATAACAGCTGATTACTGTACCTGCATCTTTGACTGTTAACTCATTACGCCTGAAAGCGTAACAGATTCAAAGCAAAACCGCTACGCTAGCGTATTAGTGCATGATAAACGTACCTGCTTATAAACAAAACGATACTTAACATGATTGTTTCTGCATACATAGTGCTTAAAAGGGAAGTAAAGATGACATAAAAGTAGGAAAGGCTCTTTTGGCACATACAAATATCTTATTTTAAGTAGGTGAAGGGAAAATATTGAGTCAATTATATAGAGTTATTTGAGTCAATTACCGTTAGTTTTTGTGTATGTTTGAATAGAAGCAGCCCGTTCCAGGCATTTTTGAGTCAATAAAGCAATTAAGCGGCGCATACTATATAATTAGTCTTTCCTCTACTAAATTCTGCAGTTAAAAAGGTCTACATCTTTAATTACTACACTTGAAATTTACTGCTTTTTGTATTTCTAAAAAAGTCTACTTCGTATTACTCTGTCAAATGCTGTCACTGAAATTAGCAGTTTGCTTTTGCTTATCTTGGTTTTATTCTGTCAACTAGTATAGCAATCCGTAAAACTCAGTAATGTCTATTCAAACATTAAAGCTTTGTTGGTCAATTTGCAACCTACAGTTATAGACAAAATTTTTAGAGTTTGTCAGTTTATTATTGTTTTGAAAAAAAATTATTGAACAAACGAACAAAAATACAGAACTGCTCTTAAAATAAAGTCAGTTAACCTGACAATTCGTTTTCATTTTTACTAGTTTATATTGACTGTACTATGCATTGTGTGCATGATCAACGATTTTATCTTTGTTTTCTCATATTAACTTTTATTTTCACATTTCTGGTGCTTCGTTTTTCTTTATATTTCTAAAATTGTAGTTTGCACTTTGTATTCAGTTTTTATGCAGACTTAGTGTAACTTTTAGATAAGATTTTTACTTTTAAAACCATTTCAGTGTAATTATAAGATGTGTTGGGTTCGTTCCAGTGTCCACCAGTCGCTGTTGCTTTGGCTAGAAAGAAGAATGAGATGGGAGCCAGTGTAACAAATCAGCTTCAGTTCCAGTGGGTGGATGTAGCTTCAAGTATGGGGTGGGATACACAAGCTGTCCGGAGGGAACTGCGTCTATTACAGTGGAAACGAGGTAAGAGATACCATGAATTCTGGCAAGTTGTATTTGTGGCATAACAGTTGTCTGGACAATGTACTATGTCAATTATATAACAATGTAATAATAATCACATTTCTTATATTTATTCGGTGCGAAAAGTGAGTTACAAAAGGTCACTTTTTATTGATTATTTACAATCTCAAAAAATAACATTTACATCGACTTCATTGTGATGCTATCAAAGTGCATAGCCTCAGCCAGAACAAGAATTTATGTCCTGAAGTCTTCAGTACTTTCTTTTTCATCAGTTATTCCTTACTAAGCGTGTATCAATTGGAAATCATATTATGATGGCCTTACATATGATAAGGCTGATATGATCTGCTGGTGTAATATCTGCTGCTTATACTGCATAAGCATCAGTCTCTTTGCATTTAAATTACAAAGTTCAAAATGAATGTTTTTTTATCTGTTTACACTTCCATTGTGAATCTTGGAGAACTCATGGGCTCACTTTTCATTTCATTATGTTAGGCATCCAATTTTCACCTTTTAATTAATGAATTGACAAACGCAGGGGGCTGGAGTCACGAAACTTACTGGGTAGATATCTGGGATGGGGCCTTAAAAGTGGTTTGGTGAACAGTGACTGCGGTCAAAGGATCAAGAACACAGGACAACAGTGGACAAAGAGTCAGGAACAATGGACAGCTGACATTTAACCAATAGTTAAATGGTATTCTCAAAAAATAGAGGCAGTCAAAAAATATTGCAAAATAAATTATGCTGACAAAAAATAGTGACAATAAATTAAAAAACAAACAAGGAAAAAAGAAAACACACAACATTTAAAATACCATTCTACTTTTTCTTTTTTCAGCTGAAGTACAATGGTACTTTGGAATGACATGCATTTTCTTTTATGTTTTTCCTTTCTTTTGTTGGTTTTAAATTCATATCTGTTTGACTTCTTGACCTAGGTGTAAAAAAGCCAGATAGCCTTATTTTCCCTAGCTACTTGATAGAAACATATTATTATTATTATTATTAGGGGGGCAGTGGTGTCGGGGAGATTGCATAGGATGGAGAAATCCCACCCCCCGACACTTTGCTGAAGCCTTCAACAGGCCCATTGCAATTATTCACTGCTATACGTCTATTGGTCGTACTCGGCAAGCCTTCCAGCTTGCTTCAGATACGCCGCTAGTTTTTTCAGGTTTAAATTCTCTACAACTGCTCTAAGTGTTGTATTTTTATTTCCCAGACATTTGATACGAGCACCCTGGTAGGCGGTGCATCGTCCCACGTGATGGTCCGGTGTTTCGTCTTCCTGACCACATTTCGGGCAAATCGCGGATTGTGCTCGACAAGTGTTTTTTTTATGTTTTTGGAGATTACAGTGTCCGGTTAGGACCTGTATAACCATGTTGAGTTGAGTTCTACTGAGACTCAGGAGCCTATTGCAGACTCGGGCCGAGGCCCAGCCCACATGTTCCTTTGTTCTCTTGCAGTCCTCACGATTAGTCCACGACGTTTCCCATCGTTTTAGACTCCATCCCTTAATCGCGTAGACACAGCTAGCGTAAGGGACGGGCAGATAGGGTTCTGGTCCCTCCGGAGAGAGCTCAGATCCCTTTTTAGCAAGTTTGTCCGCCTCTTCGTTACCATGTACTCCTTCGTGTCCAGGAATCCATGTAACCAAGACTCGGTTTCTTTTTCCAAGTATGTTCAAGTTTTCAACACATCGTAAAACCGATATAGATTTTACTGTATTGTTTTCCGTAGCTTTAATAGCCGCCTGGCTGTCTGACAGGATGACTATTGATTGATTCTGGAGTCCTTTCGAAGACATTATCTCCGCCGCTTGTGATATGGCGAAAACTTCTGCCTGGAAAACAGTACTCAATTTCCCAAGATAGAAGAACTCCTCCAATACTCTGGACTCAGTCGGATACTCGATACGTATACCTGCACCGATCCTTCCGTCCAGTTTGGAACCATCGGTATAACACCTGACACAGTTCCTATCCATTTCGCCTTCCGATTTGATAGCGATTTCCCTTTCCTGAATCTGGCATTCGAAATTTCTTTCGAACACGCGTGTTCTTTTTCTTAAATCACCCGGCATATGCAACAGTTGGAGGTCGCGCCTATAGCTATTGCACACATCGATATGACTTTTAGACTTGCCAAAAGTTCCCACGGTCTTCGCTGTCCAGAGCCCCGCCGTATCTATACGGTATGACCCTCGGACCGCCTCCGACCGAATGAACTCGTCTATTGGTGTGATATTCAACAACATCTCCAATGCACCGGTAGGAGTACTTGGGAACGCTGAAGAAATCATTAAGCATGCTAATCTCTGTACTTTCTGGAGCATTTTCCTGAGGTACATTTTTTCCAACCCGCTGACCCAGGACACACACGCATACGTCATGAAAGGACGCACCATTGCCGTGTATATCCATTTCATGATCCGCGGTTGGATACCCCACGTTTTACCAACAATTTGTCTGCATTGCATAAGTGCCGCCGTCGCCTTGTTGGTGACCCGTGTTATATGGCTCTTCCAAGTCAGTTTACTGTCTAGGGTTACCCC
>JAQGDQ010000240.1:215000-232862 GCA_030141605.1 Tubiluchus corallicola
AAATGCCATGCAGTCAAACTATTGATGTCCAAAAAGATTTCTGCTTCCCACTTTGATAAAAATTTGCAATCGTACATGTGTAGTTTAAATCACCTGTATCTGTTACTGCCGGCTGCTTACAGGTATCCAATTATACATAATAACAAAGGAGCAAATAATCACATACCGCAGACTCTGGCACTACTAAACCTCTTGCTTGCAGGCATGTTTCTACTAGACTGACTATTAGCGTGTTGTTTGTAATTTGTACTTGTGGGAAAAGGGGTTACACAAGCTTAAGTTATGTTCACTGATCAAAAGATAACCAATGTAGAGACTACAGGCGTCATATAATTGCTATATTACATTAAAAATAACATTAGGAGCTAATAAAAATGTACGTTTTGGATAGTGCAAAATATGCTTAATGCGAAAAAATATCTAGGTCCCGAGAAAATTGTATTCGGTACCAGGATTCGACTTTATGTGAAACACTAACCTTAACGATAAAATGGTAAAAAAATCACTGAAATGTAATACTTTTTTGCTGATATTAATTTCACAGTTCACTACAGAATGCTTCTACATCACTGTAATGATGTAACTATGATTATCACAGGAAGATTTGGTAGTTCTGTTCTTAGTTCTTTTATGATGTTAAAGCTCAAGAAAACACTATACTTGCACAAAACAAAAAAATTCTCTTGACATCTTGTATCACTTTCATACTGTCTTATTATAGTTTTGAATGATTTACAAATGCATAAAACTTCAAAGTTTAAACTCTGGCAATAGCCGTTAGATACAGCCATTTTAACAATAACTCATCTGAAACATGTTTAGATAACTTTGCGTAAAGTTCAAAAAATAATCGCAGCATTCGTAGTGCTCACTTAACTAAGTAAGCAAAGCCTAACTTGCTGTAGGGTATAGTGGGGTAATATCGACCATCGGCTAATGCTGGCCATCCAATTTTTATATACTCAGGTCACATGACTTAGACTGGCTTTTTATAAAATAATTAAAATATTTATAAAATATTAACGTAAATACAAAGTAAATCATTGAAAAAATCTAAATGTGGCCAACATTACTCCAGTAAGATTAATAGCACATTTTGTGGTTGGACCAGTGACGTTTCTGGTGGACACGAAGACAGTGAAACAATGCCAGCAGACGTAAACATTTAAATTATTAAGAATTTTCTTCTTCAGTTACATAATTATGTCTTTTAAACAGGTCTTTCATGATGCAAATATAATTTAGTGTGGAATTTATATAACATCCAGTCATCCACCATTAAAAACTGTACTGCTTTAGTAGAACAGATTAGAGAACTCAACAGTTAATGAACCTGTTCCACTCCCAAGTTGAGACTTGTTGCATATAAGCGGCCCATTCTTGAGCTTTTAACTTCTGAAATGCAGTGACAAAGTCACTACCAAAGGCTGCAGACAGATATGTGTCGTGTTCAAGTTCCCGTAAAGCATCTAGCAGATTGGTAGGCAGTGTATCGAGGCTTGCATCATGCTGCTTCAGAGAATTAGTATCACGCCACAACAGCTCTGAATCTGAAATCAAGGCAAAAATTAAATGCACCATATTCTATGTTCAAAATTTTGAATCACAGCTGTAATATATTAGAGAGAGTTGATTAGTGAACAGTGACTTTGTAAAAAATTTTAACAAATCCGATCAACCACCAATCAGAAAACATCAAGGTTAAATCCTGAGCAGAGGAACATTTTTTATTTTGGAATGCTAATTACCACCTGTAGTGGGAGCTGAGAAAAAATTACAAAATCCAGTTTATTTAGTATTGATGGAAACTCTGCTATAAGTGTACTGACTTTAGCAAAGCTGATTTTGGCACCACTCAATGCCATCAATGACCTTAATTGCACTTAATGACTGCAAATTTTATGTGTGTGTGAACCCTTTTCTTAACATTCACAGTACTGCACAACTTCCTGGCCCATTTTTAACTACAAGCTATGGGAGGCCATTACAAGTACACACCAACAGAATCATTTGTTTTTAATGAAGTTGTTACTTATCACTTGCAGATTCCAATTCCTGTGTTTAAGAGCAACAAGTTTAAAGGTAGAGGCTTTAGAAAATTATTTGCATACTTAATTTACTCTGTATTCCATGTCGTCCCGCAGCAGCAATGCCCGCACACAGCAAGTACGGATTAGCTGCTCCATCAGGAAACCTCAGTTCTATGCGATGACCATCTGGGATACGGATAATGTGTGTTCTATTGTTTCCAGTATAGGATATGGTTTTTGGGCGTGGCCCATTTCCAAGTGAAGGCCATTGAAGCCTAGAAGTTAAAACACTTGTAACGACTTTCACAAGTTGTAGAGTTAAAATCAATTTACAAGTAAATTCTCATTTATTTACACATTCCCATTACAAAAAAGCTTAATTCTTTTAGTCACCCTAAGAATGAAAACATTTAGCCACATTGTTGCAATGATATTATCAAACCATATCAATTTGCTAGAAAAGGGGGTTTTGCAACACCAGAGAAAAATGTTAATTATAATATCTCATCTTGCCTGAAAGAAGTAATGACTCAAGTCATACATTCCTGTGACTGCCACCTAGTTATTTTCATAATGGTTATTTAGCTAAATATGACAAGTACAGTATTTTCTCACTTCTGAACTTTGGAAGAGCTGCGTCAATGTTTGGAGCTTTATATGTACATTTTCTCTTGTGTCTTATATAATTTGTTATCTACAAACAAAAATCCAACACACAAATACAGTACCTGTTTAATTTTAAATGATTGTGGAGTGATTGGAATCTAGGTCACTATCGAGATTAATTTTCTGAGATTGGTACTGTTCGGATGTCTATACATCTTTCCCAAAAGGATAAATAGTCGTGGGCAGCAAAATAAGTGAACTGAAATCATTTTTGCAAACCAACTACTAAAAATACTGGAGACTTTAACATGCATGCTACACAAAATTTTTTTGCTTTATTTGAACTACTTTTCACGGGTTTTTAACATCTAGGAGAAAGGAAAAGGTAACTGGATACATGCTACTAAAACCGCTAATTTCAGTTTCGGTAATGTCACTGCCACTAAGAAAGCTACTTCAGGGCAGTATCACCAATCTTACTGCCCATGGCTATTTATCTTTTTGGGGAAAATACTATGGAAAATTTCGGCTATGAACTTAATACATTTCGACAAAAACGAAAGTGCAATTATTAGTAACAAGTTTGTTTAGTAGTCAGTCATTTGTATACACATTTACTTAAAACTTATACCTGATTCATTTTAAGCTATTAATTTAAAATATATTTAATAGAAGACAGGCGCATCTCTAAAATAAAAATACCGTTTGTAACTGTTCACCGTCGGACAAAACAATGCAGTCAGTGCTTTGGCATGGTGCAGGATCCCACCGATAAAATTATGTCCTAATTGTGACAGCCCACATTTACCATCAGAATCCAAGAAATCATTTGCAAGCCTTCCACAGTTTGCATCTATTTTCCACAAGGACGCATGTACATGCATGCCATTTCCTGTTAAGTCAAGTGCAAAATGTAGCTATTAATAATTTCTAAAAGTTCAATGCTTTTGATAAATGTAATCAAATGTGAACATGCTGCACTGCCTGCATGGCTTATGTGACAAAAAAGTTAACATTCGTTACCAACAAAATATACTTTTAAGCTGAGCAATTTGTGAATTGTGGCAAGAATAATGAAGACCAAAAAATTAATGTTTGCAAATCATCTATACCTTACTTCTGGATATGAGTGTTTTAAACAGATAAAACTAAAAATAATAAAACAGTAAAAAAATAAGTTATTTTCCCAGCATTATTCACAATAAACCACGCGTACCTGCCAAATGACTGAAAGGCTTTGGCATAAATGTAGCCTGCAATCCATACTTCTCAGCTATCTCCTGCAATAGGCAACACCGTACTTCAATTTGACTAGATATAAATGTTGAATGTGAAGTGTACCCAAGATCATATGTTTTAAAGTTTTATAAAACTTTACATAATTGTAAATATCTTAAATAGACAAAAAGGCAGAAAAGTAAAACAATCACACAATTTTCTGACAACCACTATTAAATAACCAAAAAGAAATCTTATATATGATTAATTGCAAAAGCCTGCCTAAATAATACAGAAATATTTCTACCTTAACCATGAACTTGAAGAGTACCGTTCTATCTGCTGTTGTAAGTGCATCATCGTACTCCCAACAGAATTCATATTGCCCATTATCATGTTCATGATCCAACTGAAAAGCAGCGTACAATATATTAGTGATACAAATGCAATCAAAGACGAATTTAGTTAACGACAATAAAAACAAAATCATGCTACAACAGCTTATAAGATACTTTATAAACTGCATTATAAGTTCGTGTTTTGATACCTGACAAATGAAAAATTAAGCAAGTGAAACAAAAGAGACATGTTAAATGTTGTAAGTACCCATATCATATGTTCAACTAAATATTTAACATATAGCAGATACACAATAACATGTATTTACCACAATGAAAGGAAAAGTTCGTGGGCAGCTTTAATAATATACAGTAAACTATGTATAACTCCGACACCTAGCGACCGGAAAATTTGTTCGAGATATGCAACAGTATGAGTTAGATAATGTTCATTGGAAAACAAGATTGAGTCACTTATCAAAGTAGGACAATGCACTAGTAATATTACAGCCTGTGAAAGTGACAAACTGAGCCTTTAACCAAGTATCAAAGAACAATTTTTATGAATAATCAAAAATAAAATGACTGGTTCACCTCTACTATAGTCTGATTAGCACAGTTAACAGAATTTGGCAATAATAATATTGTGATCTACATTAAACCACATTTGTTAAGTCATGTTCATCATATGCCCATTACATCTATTGACACATTGGGCAGGCAGAATTGCAAAATAAAAGAAATCTACATTCAAGACAGGTAAACACAGTAGTAATCCAGTTAAAAAGCTAGACACTGCTATTGTATGTAGTGTTCTGCTAAGGTAATGTAAGAAATCTTAGCACTTTTGCTGAAAGTAGCAGTTAAAATCGTAATGTGGTAAACACTTTCGCATAGGACCTCGCTTGGCAGCCTATTCGAGATAGGTAAGGTAATTTCAGTAAGATTTTTAAGAATTGTACCGGGCATTTAGTTCGAGTTATGCAATAATTCGAATTACAGATATCGAGTTACACTATGTTTGTTAAAGGGAAAATCTGTTCCACGAGATCTGACAGAGGTGAGCAAGAATTAGAGTTATACCAGTTCTAGTTACACGTTGTTTACTGTAATAGCTAAATGTAAAATATTAATCGGTTGCCTATAATTGTTGAGAGGTGGGAGTGCTGAAACATCACTCTTGTGAAACCTATTTTAACCCAGATTACCATAAATGTCTAACCACAATCTTGAAAGCGGAACACTGGTCAATGGAATATATTCATATCTAGAAAAAGAGGACAAGTGCAAAGTCACAAATTTTCCGTTTTTCAAGCATTTGAGGCTCACAAAAATACCTGGTATGGGTTCCAACCCAAACGGGTCATGCAGTCTCCAACTTCGCGACAAAATGCAGAATTTCTAAGCAGAGCAGTGGCTGAGTACGATGACTCCCATTCTGTGTCCAACACATCAGCAATGGTCCTCTGTCCCTTCTCCAATAGAAAGAATTCCGCTTCATATGAATGCAATACAACAGGCACATGTCAACGATGGCCAAGGCAAATTTAAAAAATTAATTTTACTAAATCGTTTGGAAAACAACAAACTTATTTTCAAAAGATGGTCAAAAATTCTCCAGTCACCATAGCCATTACCTGCTAGTAACATATTTATTGTATTATGAGGAACTATGTTTATTACAATTATGTCATGTCACAACAAACTGTAATAAGTGAGCTGGTGATAATATCTGTTTGATTTACATACCCACATAGTGGTTTTCAAGAAATTTACAAAAATGACTGTATCCAAAAATGACAATAATGGACACTTACGCTCTACTCCACACATAAGTTTATATCTATCGGCATGTAGGTGTTCAAGCTGAGTCTTCAGAACTTGTCGTGGATTTTGTTCAAATACTTTCCCATCCAATACCAAGTCACTATAAGCACAAAATCACTTTTACAATTTCTAGAAAAGGCTAGTAACCACATTGTATGGGCGAGAATGCAATTTACTTATAAACCACTGTCATGTAATCCTACAACTAAAACTAGTCCGACTGTCATCCATAGTAGCCTGTAAGATTTTCAACAATTTTTTGCTTCACTACAACAAACTTTAGTGGACACATGAATACACACAATTTTCACGAAGAAAAGAAGGCCAATATTACGTTACATTTTTAGCAAAATTCTAAAAAAACGATTAACAAACAACATTTAAGTATCAGTGTTCCATGTAACTTACCAAATTACCCAACCAACTTCTTGCCTCCATGGTAACTTTTGGAATGTATTATAATCGGGAATAGCTATCATGTCTGCAGAAGAAGCCGAAGTTTTGTTAAAAATCCCAAAAGCAGAAAACTTGATAGAGTGTGATGTCAATCTGTCTATCTGTTGTATGGGTATGAGCTTTGACCTCAGCGAGCCCCAAATGTCAACAAAACATGGCATTAGATACTGAATGCCCGAGTCTAACACTTCACTTTTAAATTTATGAGTGTCATCCATATCACTACAAATAAGCCACTAGATAAAGCTGGTAACTATATTCAACTTCAGTAACTTTCAAGATGGCAAAGGTTTCCCTGCAAAAGAAAACCTCTTAAATCGATATTGCTACTAACCTGCAATAACCCTAGCAAAATTAGACAGACTACAAGAAAGACCCAGCAAAGAAAACGTGCATCTAACATGTTCTCAACTAACCCAAGTATTGGATTTATATCATCACAAATGCATATTTTTTATTTAAAAATTAAAAACCCTAGGCAGTGGACATAGTAGATATTTCACCCATTCCTTTACAAGTATTAACCGTAAAGCAATGTTGCAATGGCCAAATAACTGAACCATACTTCAGAAATGGTTACACAAAAGCTTTATCAAATCTAATGACCATAGCCAGTCTTAATAGATTGAACTTTGAAGGTTTAACGAAATTTGAGTATCCGAGGTAATTATTATTTAATCTAAGCTTTGATTTAAAATAAGCTATTGTAGTTTTCAATATTTTAATGCATTCTTTATTGTAAACTCGTGTTTACACAATCATCCGGTTTTCCTTTAAACTTAGGTTACACAAAAAAGGAGATGTGAATGTAACAGTGCCTGCAAGCATTGTAGCGAACTATGTATGATGCATTACTTCTAAAAATTCAAAAGATTACAGAGTTTGATGATTTTTTATTAGGCTAGCGTACAAAAACGCTAGCTTACAAATAATCGAAACTCTGGTGCAAAAACACTAACTTGGAAACTAGAAGATGCAAACATGACACTCGGTTTTTATTGTTCTTCAGTGATTTTGCTACAACTTTTATGTCTTTTTTAGCAAATGGAACTTTTGTTGGATAGTGGTCAGTCCTTTTAACATACACTGCATTTTTATCAGTGAACATTGAAAAAATTCTGCTATAGCTTCAGTTTGCTAATTAAACCTTCATTTCCTTGTACAATCAGATTTTTCTTTGGCTGAAAGTTCTGCAAAAACTTTATTGCTCTAAAATGTCCAGAAGGGTCATTTTTTGTTTGTTCATTTTTTTCTGCCATATCAGTCACCCTTTTTTCTTCCCTTTGCTTCAGCTTTTCTCGAATTTGCTTGAAAATTTTGTTTCATTTCTTCTTAATATCATCAGTTTCTGCTGAACTGTTACACTACTGATTTTTTCTTTCAACACCTTTTCATTTGCAGATAAAACTTTTCTCTTCTATCTCATCTTCTTTAATTTTCTTGTCATTAAATGTCACATATCCAAGTGTTTCCACTGCCGAATTTTGTATATGATTTTTGAGTTTTTCTTGTTGCAAATTTGTGTCTACATATATCTCTCCTGATGGAGATTTAGTAACATTCTCCTCCAGCTATCTGTTCTATTTTTCTCTGTTATATTTTCCTTTAGCTTTGCAACATCTAAAGATTTTGCACTTTACTTCTTCCGTTGTATCTTTACCTATTTGGCTGAGACCTTGGCCAAAACCAGAGTGACTGGTGTCTTCTATGCTTAAACGAGCATACAATCTCGAATTTCTTTTTAGTGGCGTGTGTATTTTCTTTACCGTAACAAAGTCTATTTGATTCCCTATTATAGGATTTCTCTTGGGTTTCCCATTCAGTGGCGGATTATGATTTTATGGGCCTTAGGCTTGAGCTTGGAACGGGCCTTTTAAATGTTGCTACACTACTGAGCTGACGTGTTTTTGTGGAGCTCTCGTCGTTTGTAAGTTTGTTTAATTTTGTGAGTTTTTGCCCACCGATTGTGATAAAAATTATATCTTCTTGATCCTTGAGTTGTGGAGTAGGACTATATAAACACGATTACAGCTTGGTGAGTTTCTGGGCTAGATGTCAACTAAAATAAGCCAATCAGAAACTCTGAGTCAGATATGTTGAAAAAAATGGACTTTTCAGAAATTATAACTGACTTTGCCCCCAGAAAAATTCGGAAACTGAAATTTTGAACTTAAACTTAAACTGTGTAAACGTGAATTGTGTAAACTTAAATTGAGTAAACTTGATTTGTGTAAACTTGATTTGTGTAAACCTGATTTGAAATATAGTGACCGACTTTTGAAAAAAAAACTTTTTTCTATATTTGATTTTGGCGGGCCCCTTGCTCTTTTGTCAATTTATTTTTTTTTACAAAAAAAAATTTTTTCGTTTTATATTGCCGGGCCCCTTTTGATCCCGGGCCTTAGGCTTCAGCCTATAGGGTTATCCGTTACAGTTCCCATTCCATGACTTTTTTTTGCGTTTGCCAAATAGTGACGTGAGCGCATTCAATTTTTATTTTGGAATAGTGTTACTAACGACAAGATTTTTGCCTATTACAATTTCAGCTAATCATAATTCAGTTGAATTTGAAATTCCCTTTTCACCTTTCCATATTTACCTGTATGCTCTGGTAATGCAGTGATCAATCTTGGGATTGAAATCTCCACATATGATTAACAAGTGACCTTTTAAATCACCGAAATCGTTTTACAGAAATCTACAAGACCTAGCGCACTAGAAGTGTCGTCATCGTCTCGGTGCTTTTAGTACTTTTACCAATTCATGCCACGCACTCCTATAGTCCTAGACCTATAGTTGTTGCATTCAATTTTTTATTAATTCACATTTCACACCACATTTACTCACATTGACTTTCATGCAGTACGCTGGATGCCTGTAAAGATAAAAAAAAAACAATCTCAATTACGTAAGTGTTACTGCGTTAAATCATTAAGGTGCTTAATTACTAATAAGCCTTAAGCTTTGGATGAATATAAAGACTACAGCTTCCTTTAGTTTAATTAGTTGAACATTCCAGCAATCTAAGCGTTTGTGAAAAACCACATAAAGCAAAATTATGTAGCGGCCCAGAGTAGAACAAGTAACGTCAAATTAATTGTGTAAAAGAAATAATCAGGAATACTAGGTATACGAAGATAAACCCATAAGTATAATCTACCTGAGTATTATTAGATACATGTACATATTTTCGCTGGTTGAGAGCAAGAACCTCGTTTTTTCAAAAATGGTGTTATAGCCAATTTACATTAGAAACTCTTGTACATAAGTCGCAATAATATTTTAGAGCTGTCGTTTAATTGTAACAGTTGTAACCTACATTTCCATGGCTCTTGTAACTGCACATTGCATAAAATGCTCAGTACAAAAACATTGTATCTGCAACAGTGACAATGTATACTAAGCTCAGCCCAAAAGCATTGTGTCTGCAACAATCATAAAAAAGTATTAATTTTCATAGATTTTAACTGCTGGTTACTATCCCCCAATGATATCTCCCCTGAATGTAGAATATTTCTATTTACACTACAACGATCAATCACTTCCATGTTCATTGTTCACTGGTGGTCACACCCCTGGACTTGCTGTATACATGTTGTTTAACTTTGAACATAAACTCTAAACATATTTGCAAGTTTGTGCTACTATGCAGTGTAACTTGCATTAATATACCAAAATTAATAACGAAACAGATCATCAGACAGAGAAATGTCATGTTTCTGCAATCAAATGCATACTACTCAATTGTTTATAGACAATTGTACAATATGCACAAGACAATTGTTTATAGCACAAAAATAAAACTGGCAAGTTGCCAAAAGTTTTCAAAGTTATTGAATATTCGAACATGTCTCACATAAAGCTACAGAGTTAAGGACTGGCCTGATTCACAAAAGACCGCCCAATTCTTCATCCTTATTATCTCAGAATAATCTTGAATGTAGATGCAGGGTTCTTGCTCTTGTGTAACGTTTTGCAGTTTTATTTTCTACCTATTTGGTAATTGACTATTGTGCGAAATGTATTCGATATAATATTACTGTCAGGTATGTGATCACAAAAGCAAACTCTAAGTCAGTTTTGATAACTGTCTATTAACCTAGTCAGTGTCTTTCCTGTTAACTATGGTCATAATAGCAATTAATGCGTAACGCCTTGTAATCTTCTGTGGTAAATAATTGTATGTGATACCACTTCTAAGAATCATGAAACAGCCAAAGTCTCGGCCAGTTTTGATAAACAATATAATTGTAATGTTCTTTATAGTGAGCTGCAATCTGTAGTTTCACGTGTATATTTTTTTCTTTTTGTCTGGTACTGCCAATATATCTAATGCCTGAATATATTTGCACAATAAACTGAATTGAAATTGAATAGGTGCACACGCTCAGTGCGAGATATTTCTGTCACCGTCATGGCTGAAGGAGGAAATGTATGCAGTTTTTCTTTCAAAAAGTCAAACAAAAAACAGCAACAGCATCGCAAGAGACGATTAAATGAGAGCTCTGGTTTGTGCGTTTACGTTTAATCTGAGAAGGTTAGGTTAGATTTTAAGACAGACTTGCATAATGTGGGTCAATACTCAATTAGACAGTGAATACTAGTAAGTAAAGTAGTATAGACATATTAGTATTAGTAATAGTAATTTATAGTATGACTATGAGTAATCCAACGAGAATCAAAGCTCTACCTTATCTTATTCAATAGAATGTTTCCGCTACAGCGAAAAATTCTGGTTCTGAAATGATGTCAGTTCGTTCACACAGTCAGAATTGTTGGGAGCCGAGTGGACCACTGAGCCAAGTAGACCAATTGGTCTACTTGGGCTAGCCCAAGTAGGACACTAGAGACAGGTCGCGAATTGAGTCGTTAAGTGTACTGACACCGTCCGTTGTGCTTGTTTATGTAATAATAATAATTAAAAACGTTAGTACACGTTGAATAATTTATTATACATCTAATAAAATAAAAGAATTTTATTCTGAGCTGGTAGAACGGACAATATTAAATTTGGTTTCGATATTAATGTTGTTGAAGTGAAAAAACCCACTTTTTTGCGAATTCAATATTTGTTTAAGGTATGTCATTTTTGATTTTGTCTCGCTTCACAAACAGGTGATCCGTTCACTACCTCTTGGGCAAATAATTGATTTCTTATAAGTAAATGTTCTAGCGATCTATGTGTCCTACATGGGTTAGTGAGCCATGTAGGACAGTGCCCTACATGTTACAATACTACATGTACTACATATTATCCTTGCTTTTCTTAAATGTTAAAAATTACTTTTTTACCAACAAGTTTTTTACCAACCAACAAGCACAATTTTTAATAAAATGAAGAAACTTTCACAGAATTTTCAAAAATTTGACAAAATTACCGATTCTCGACAAAAATCGCTAGTGTCCTACTTGGGCTGCCCATGTAGGACACTACTTTTAGCGCATCGGTTTTACCGGAAGTGGTCTACTTGGCTCAGTGGTCAACTCGGCTCCCTACAAGAATAAAGCACAGAAAATTTTGCTATACTATAGTCCCGGACTGTCGTGACGAATTTTTAAAACACTAGTACTATTTAAATTCTTTACATATAACGAAGCGAGATAAAACACAGAATTAGAAACTAAAGTACATGTGTTGTTGTTTCCTAGTGCAAAAAGCATGTAGAAAATCTACAGTCGGCTTGTGATTGTAAAACGTATTCTAGACTAGTAGTAGTACAAATGATTTAGCCTATGATCACTGCGACGGCTGACTGTAGGATGATGTCACTTTCACTTTAATTACGAAAAAAAGATTCTACGATTGTAATGGAAGCTCTGTTATTATTCATAATTACCACAGTATTATCGTCTGTCTGTGACCTAGGCTAGGTAATTTATTTTATAATTCAAGTAAAAGTTAATTATGATAAAGTGGTATAGAAATGTTAAAGGTTTTGACAGTGCTGAATTTTTTCCCCGTTACCTTCAGTTTCTTAGAATATAAAATTTATTCATGGTTCCAGTAATGGAAATTTTTATGGCGGCTAAACTACCCACTAAAGTGACCTCTGACATCTGTTTATACTAGTAGTATGTTTTATTATTAATTTTTATAACCCTGAATTAAGTCTTTGTCTAAATGACACTTAAAGATGCTCTTTGATGGTGACAGGTGCACCAATCACGTATTCTATTAGCTTGCTTTATAGCGCTAATGCTCTGATAAAAAAGTGTATGTTTGTTTACATAGTCAGTTATGTTTTACCTTCAAGTTGGATGCACTTATATAGCAAGATCTTGTGGATTGTTAGTCTTGCATATCCCATACAATAAAAAAATCTCTGTAAATTTCATTGGACAATTGTCTTAGCCTTTTGTAATGAATTTCAAAAATCCTTTGCAGGCAGTGAAGATGAAACTGCAGTTGTGAGAAAAAACAAAAAAGCCAGTGAAGATAATCCTTTAATACAAAAGGTTGGTATAATGATAATGCTTTTTGAAAAGAGTTGAGTATTGGGTTACGTGCATCATTACTACTTTAATGAAAGAGGTGCAGGTGTTTCTTTCTAGTTTGGTGCAGGGCTTAATGTAGTTTTTAATGTTAAAAAATTGTAGGATGTGAGATTTTGAAAAATCGAACATAGGCAGCTAAGCTCAAAGAGTATTAATGTACACCAAATATGTTGTTTATTCATAATTGTAAGAGAACAGTTGATTCATTGGTGTGACCAATGAGAAAAGAACTATGTGGGGCAGAATGCTAGAACTTGCTGGCTTTGATCCTTCGTGGCTTTTGTGCCTATCTGTTAAATGAGCTATATGTATTATAAAAATAAATGTTATCTTTTGACTTTGCCCGTTTTCATTAATATTTAATGATTTTTCATGCACTCCTGGTTTAGTTAATAATTGTGTTGACTGAGCAAGCATAATAACACATGTGCTGCCACTAATGTCACCATTTTATAACAAGTTTCAGATGTTCTATTGTAGTGAATTGCAATGTGTACATTGTAGTACACTAAATAACGACAGATATTCATGATTATGTTTAGTTAAGAATTTTGTTGCTCAATATTGCTGATTTACAGCTTGTTAGCAGTCTTTGGAAAGTAAGTTTGTGCAATTTTCATTTCTAAGCAGCGGTATGCTTCATAATTGAGTGAAGTTTCAGGCAAACAGCAGCATTATTGTATGTAACCTTGACAAGAGGATGTTCTGGAAATCTGTGATATATAGAGGAAATGACTGTGCAAGCTTTCATAGTTGTACAAAATGTGAATTGTATAAGGTTATTGTAAGTGTACTAAATATCATATAGGATCTAATTTCGTACAATTTTATACTCTTCTAAATTAGAAACTTTACTAAACAAAATTGCATTACTGCAATATGTTGTGCCACACTTTCTGTACAAAATTAATATTTTCTGAATTTTTGTACTAAATTAAATCCTTACTGGTTTGTATACACTTACGATATCCTTTTTTTCAGAAATTGATCTGTTAGCTGGATGAATTTTCAAGAGCGCACAGCATTGAAATTTGTGTAAATACAAGCAAAATGGCAAATCATCTCACTGAGATTCACTTCTGGACCTTAAGTGAGATGTGCATTCCAGAAGAGGACCTAGGTTGCCATAGTTACCATGACCGAAATGAAAGTAATTCTGTTCCTGCATATGATAAAGCAGTGTATTCAAACTGGAAGAAGTCATACGTGGAAGGCAAAGATCTAATATGGATTCCTTCTAATAGGAGACCACAGAAACTCAGAACCTCCATCAGAGAACTAGAGGAACTTTTTGAAACTGCAAAATGTGTCTGTGCAGAATGGCGGAGTAGTTCTTTGTTGCAGTTTATAATGTCCAATGGAGTTCTTATTTCTGTGATATTAAATCCTATTTCCCAAAACGTGGAAAAAATTCTCATAGATAGGTATCTGGTTGGGAAACTTTGTGCTGACACAATTATTGACGCTGTGATAACTGATGATTACTTTGTTTTTTCATTTCTGGTGCCAAAGCTCAATTACATATACTTTGACAATGCACCGTATTCTCATAATATGCCTTTGAAGTGGGAAAAACTTTCCAATTGGGAACCTCGTGTTATAACTGTTGAACTACCTGGTTTGGTGAATGATAGAGTAGAACGAAAGCTGTGTCCACATGCAGAAAAAGATTTAGTAGTTGTTTGGTGGGTTCAAACAATGGATGAGGCAAAACCTTGGTCACCACCAGCTGCCAGCATTCCTGCTACAACCAATTTTGTTGTCTTACAAATTAGTGACCGGCAATTAAAAACAAAGTGCTCTTCAACCACTGAAAATGAAGTCGTGGATGTAACATTCAGTACTATTTTTCCACATCAAATCTTAACGGTAGAAATTGCAAGACGAAATGAAGGAATTAATAGTTGCGTATATGAAATCTCTCAAAAGAACATGTGGAGAGTTTCATCAGTCACTGTGCCTTTAAAAGACAACACGACGAATTATCCCTATAAGTCAATTGTGGCTGTGAAAAGAAGCCCCAGTGAAGACAAATTGGCCATTGCTTGTGAAGACGGCGATATCATTCTTTATGATATGAGCAGAAATGTAACTTTATCAGTTAACTCTGTGATAATTTCATCATGCGTAGCTTGGCATCCTTTAGGAATTGTTTTTCTTGTGTTTAGTATAAGAGGTGAACTGGGGTGTTATGATATGTCACTTGGATCGGTAGCATTTACTCTCATTAATGATAATGCATTGTCTTGTGCAGTACTGGATTTGAATAAATACTTTAAATTGCCACCAAAACTTGCCTCAGTACATTGGTGTAACTGCGAAAGAAGTTCATCTGATGGCGTTATGGTGGATTCATTACTATTTGTTTTTGATAAGGGGCCGGTTGGACTATTGCAGTTGCACACAGGGCATATGAAACAAGAAGACATTACAGCTGTAGAATACATTAATAATTACATTAGACATCGTCAGTTAAATGAAGCTGTAAATTTGCTGCTTGGGATGAACTGGAACACTGAAGGAGAATATTGCTACAGCGGAATGAACAAAATAGTGGAACACTTGTTAAAAATGCCACTTAATGCTCAAAGAGAAGCATACATTGAAAATGCACTAGGTAGCTTTTATTCTCCAGCTCAACAGCTGACAGATGTAACAGTGTTTAAATACAGGGATCAAGTAGCATGTCTAGCTAGACGCTTTTTTCACCATTTGCTGCGCTATCAAAGGTTTGAAAAGGCATTTCTGTTGGCAATAGATATCGGAGATAGAGATCTTTTTATGGATATTCATTTCTTAGCACAAGACAAGGGTGAGCAAGCTTTAGCTCATGTAGCTCTAGCTAAAGCTTCTGAAATTGACTCTAAATCTAGCTATAGTGAATCTGAAGGAAGTGAATCTAGTGGTGAACTTATACATAATGAGAGTGTGAACCCATTCTCAGGAAACATCTCTACTCACTTGGCCAAGCAGAAACTACAAACAAACAACCAACCTATACCTGCCTCTGTAGTGACCTCACATTCTTCCGACATTTGTAACCCTGACATAAGTCAAAAACCAGAACTGCCTGCAAAACTTCGGAAACCTGCATTTTCTCTTAAAGCTGGACTGCAAACATTGTCTCTAAAAGAAAATTATGCAGTCAACCAGAAAAAAATTGCACCACCTACGTACAGTGTCAAATCACCTCCAGCTTATAGTGCTAGTCATAAAGTTGTGGAGCAGGGTATGACCCATTACATACCAACATCATCAAAAACCAGCTTTCAACAAGCAAGTGAAAAAGGTGCAGCTGCTTTTGCTAAGCCTAGACTTGATGATTGCATTCGTGTTGTGTTTGATGCATACCCTTTACAAAGTAATTTAATCAAGTCAACGGAAATACAGAAAAGGGAAGGTGTTCGTGCAGATGTGTTTTACGTGGGTATTCCTGAAAGACATTTTTCAGCAATAGAAAGTAGAAGTGGAAATAAGGCAAAACCGTTGTTAGGCCAAGAAATTAGGCCTGCTGCTACTTTACAGGGAGATCATAACGAACCTCATAAACCAGTTATTATAAAGCAAAATGTGCTAGCATCATTGCCAGATGGTGGAGCAAGCAAAGAATGGCCATTTTCCAGTTCAAAATCTTCATCATACCTACCATTAAGCCCTGGTCATGGTGGTGAAGCTTCATTGCACCTGCAACACGACAAGTCGCCTGGCTCTTATAGAGCCGAAAGTTATGAACAAATGCTTGCTAGTTCACAACATGGTGACAGAGGTAGCTTTTTTTGTGAGGCTGATTTTACCAATCAGCCAGATGTTGTGAGACAGGCAGCAAGAAATCAAGTGGATATGATTCGGCAATCTAGAATAGCTGGCATTCAGCGTGTCCCTCCTCACAGCGTAGAATCTTTAGTGGATTCGTCAGATACCTCAATTCGGAGTGGCCATTCTCAGCTTAATCACTCAAGGAAAACTAGGTTATCAGATAAAGTAACTCTGGTGTAATGCTTTGAAGACCATGCAATTAACTGTGAATAGGTCTTGGCGATATAGGAAATGCAATTTAAATATAAACAAGATACCAGCAGTGTCAGTGATTAGCATAAAAGTAGTGCTAACAGTGGTAATAGAGAATCTGCATTATTTCACATGTAGTACCAAAAAGTTTCAGTTCATTTCTTCCACATTTAATTTTGTTTGTCAGAAACCTCTCGTATATCTTTATAGTCAAACCTCTTTTTACCGTCTACTTTGAGACTGCAAAAAAGTTGACGTTAAACGAGTTTGGCATTATTACGGGGTGCATTAATACATACATGTCTATGCAAATGTTCAGACATTTTGATTTGCCAAAAAATATTGGCGTTACTCGAGGTTGGCAGTATAACGGGGGAGGAGTGCTTGGCTGTATAAATGACTGCTGTTTTTTTCTTGTTGTCTTTCATTTGGAAAAGAAAACTCTCTGTCAAGTAGGTGTTGTTTCCTTCAAAGCAAAAGGAAATAAAGTTCAGTCGGCATGCAACACCAAATACAGTAGACAAAATGATAGATTTGATTACAATGTTATATGAAAAATGGTGAAGATTTTTCCTATTGTTGGACCAGTTTGACTGACGATAGCAGCCAAAATGTTTAAGTTGGTTAAGACTGTATGGTGCTTTGGCTTTTGATACAGTTTATAATAATTTATCAGTGTTTTATATCTACTTTTGTCTATATGGTATAAATATATAGTTTGTGTGTACAGTTAATACATATTTAGATTTTTATATTGACCTGTTAACTAATATTTTTGTATGTCATTTACATTTATGTGTGAATGTGTTACAACTATGGTTGTAATTTTAAATAAACTTTTAATTTAATTTAATTAATTTGGCATCATTTGCTTTTAGAACTTA